>VWYP01011678.1:1209-13525 GCA_013400435.1 Pycnonotus jocosus
CTGCTTTTATTTCCCCAAGGCAAAGAGATTAATAGATAGCAGAGCCAGCAGAGGCTTTAAGAGACAGAAAACTCTCTCAAGTGGCAGCACAAGAATAGCCTTCAGTTCAGAATTTTTCTTTGCAGAACTAGCCTCAAAGAAACTGTCACAAGCAAGGTTAAAACTTTTTGGAATATACTGTCCTATACATCACCAGTTATCAAACCCTGTAAGAGACCCCTGGACAACTCGAGGACCAAGATTTTCACATGCATGTAGAGTGGACTCCCTGAGGATTACCACTCATTGATAGTTATTGGAGGAAAACAAAGTTTTGAGAACAGTATCTAAATCACATTTTCCCCAGTCACCAGGCTGTACTCATGCTTCCTCTCATACTGGTTCCCCAAAAACCACTAAGCTTCTCCAGAAGACTTTCATGGTGGCATTCCTACCCTCATGCCATACCGAGTGGCCATTCCTAAGTGCTCTAGCATAATACTAAATAAAGGCAATTCTTTAAGCTCTCAGCTGACACAGGTCTTTCAATGGATGTCTTCTAAATCTTCAGCTCCTGACCTGACAAGAGGAAGAGGAAAGTGAGGTTAAAGTTGTTGTTCCGCTACGTGGAATGAGAAAGAGTAGCCAAAACACTTGGGGCTCCCAGACCAATATAAAAAACCCAGCTTTTTGCCACAAGCTGCTTTAATATTCTAGAAAGAAATTAGTAGATATGCAAAGCAAGCTAAAAGCAAGACAGGTGAGGACTATGATAACTTTCATCAGCTGAAAAAACTGAAGAGGAAACAAGACACTGCCTTGCACAGGGCAATGTGATCAAGCCAGGCAGCTCATGGATGAACTAAATGGATAAAAGTGTGCTTTGATTAAGTTCATCCTTCAGAATTTAGTTTTCATTTCTCTATGGTTGGAGTCAAAACCTTGCTGTTCTCTTTTACTTGATGTAAAAAAGAGGTAAGTAACATATGCTGTCAGTTGTGAAATTTGATAATAAGCAGTTGACTAGCTTTGTACTCATGGTGAAATCACTTTAAGTTGGTTTATATGTATATTTCCTAGCTCTCAGAATTTGCACTTGTAAAAATAGCTAGTGCTCCTATCTTGTAATAGGATCTACGTAGTGAGCTCTCCTGAAAAGCATCTTATTAAAACTTAATTTCTGTATAAGCAGATCTCTTTTGGCTGAATAATCTTCATGAGCAAAAGCTGTGCAAGGGAAAAAGCATCTGTAAACAAAGAAAGTTGAAACCTCCTCTGGAAAATTCAGAAGACACAATAAACTGTCAAAGTCAATTTTCTCTTATTTACTCCTCCACAAAATAGCACAGGATGTTGAATTCAGGACAAGCACAGGAAGAGCAAACAGACAGATCTGCTGTCTCACAATGAGATTAATGGTTTCCAAGTCAGCCCCACATTGTTTAACATGAACATCTGCTTTGCAAAAATTAAATTCAGTATAGAGACATGGATTTTAGAAATCCTAATGGCTAACAGTGTGTTCCTAATGGTTAAAAGCATGTTTACTTTAACGTAAATACAAGGAATTTTTTCTAGTTAATAAGAACTGAAGTCTTGTTCACTTAATGTTGTATGCAATCCAAATGTTCAGTAAGTCACATTTGTGTTGGTTGAGAATATGAAAAATGGGGTAAAAAAACCCACAGAATTTTTAAAGTGTGCAATTTTTGCCCATTTTTTCCCAGTCATTTTTAAATCAGCAGTTCTTTTCATGTTTTCCAAGGAAAAATAAATGTCACATACAGTAGTATTAGCTAGGATTGTAAGGGATTATTGAGAGAAAACTGCAAAGTGCTAGCAAAGGAAAAAGGCAATGAGTCATAACCTTACAGAGGTTGAGAAATAAAATTCATAAGGTGGAATGAATTGGAAACATACTGTATCAGAAAAAAAGAGGAAGAAGCACAGAGCTAACTGGAACTCATCAAAACAGTACATCTAAATTGAAAAAGTTGTTATTCTTTTTACTGGAGATAGCAGCCTAACACCAGCCTAATTCTTGAATTAATTTACCTTTTGTTATATTGAATGAAATATCTGATATATATATATAATATCTGATTTATATCATCTATATCTGATTGTCTTGATATTACCTTGCAAGGTGCTGAATACCATATCAGCTACTCTCCTCTCCCCAGACCACTTACATCATCTTGGCATCTACATGTTTCTAAGAGTAGACAAAAAAACAGCTGAGCAGAAGGGAAGAAGGGAACTACAAAATATTCCAAATCTGAAGATGCCTGCGCAGGTCAAATTTTCCAGATACCTATCAGAAAAATGATAAACATGCAGACTAATGTCTGTTTATTGAGAAAGCTGAGCTACAGGAAAGGAGGGGAAAGAGCATTAGCTATTTTTTAAATACTTCCAGCTTTATCTATGTTTATTCATAGAATACTGTCCTTCAAGAAATAAGAACTTGTGGTTTTCACACAGCAAACCAAAAAGTGCTATGTCTCTTTAAAAAAAATTATATTTTAAGGAAAAAAAAGAAAAATATTAAAGGCAAACCTTATGTAAATATTAATAAAAGTTTAGATGTTATTCAAAATTAAGGTAAATTTGTCTTTTCAAAGAACTGGAAAACATATCAGCTTTATGCTGTTAGCTCCAGTTTCCATTAAGTAATATTTTCTAGAGGTGTGCCTACCAAACTTTTTTTAACTTTCATAAAGAACACTAAAGGAGATCCAAAAAAATCATGATGAATTGCAGTTCACAGCTGGCAATTACTTACTTAACCATTTTCCATGAGAAAAGTCCTTCAAGCATACTTCATGAAGTTCAGGATATCCACTATTTAGTGGTCTTTTGGCAAGGAGTACTGACTACTTAAAGATTCTTAGAGAAGCTGAAAAACTTTAGTAAATTTAGGGTATCACCTTGGAAATTGGAGTTGTCACTTGACAATGATTTTAAGATTATTATAATAATGTAAGCACAGATGTTAAAAGAAACAAGAACCTTGCAAATTCATTCAACGAGCAGAGAGAGAAAATAGCAAGTGTAGTGAAATTAGAAGCTAAAAGCTATGCAACTACAGGGCAGCATTTGTATTTATGTGACCACAAAACACCCATTACTTTTAGGGTGAACCACTCAGTTCTATGGAGGTATTACTGAAAAAGAAATGTCTAACATTAAAAGGAGAAATATGTTCTACAGCACAATTTCCCATAGTGTTGGAAAACCAGACAAGGAACCAGAGCTATGAACTGAACTGAGAAAGACATTACAAAATCCAAAGGATACATATTGACATTATGACACAACATTTAGATATTATTCCCCTGTGCCTTCTACATTTATCTGTCTTTGTGCATTGAAGAGACACTGAAGAAAACAGAGCGCACAGACCAGCCTTACAACAGTGTTAATGTCTTTCTACAAACTTTGTATTTTCATCTAATCTCCAAAATTCCCACAGCCTGCTTTGGATTTTAACATGTTGGCATGTGTTGGGATCTCTTTTAGTACATTTGCAGTCAAACAAAATGTGTGAGTTCACAGTGCAGGCTCACTGAAATGTCACTTCCTCCCTAATGTCATGCATTTTTCATAAGCAGAAGCATTTTTAAATGACCACTACTACAAAATTAAAAAAAAAAAAAAAAAAAAAAAAAAAAAAAAAAAAAAAAACAAAAAAAAAAAAACATTATNTTACCACTACTAAAAAAATAAAAAAAAAAAAAAGAAAAAAGAAAAAAGAAAAAACCTAAAGAACAATTAACATGTTCTTAAGGAAGGATACACATATATTTCTTCAAGAGCTGACACACATTTCCTCAAAGGTTCTTCTGCTACACAAGGGCAATAATTAGATGCCACTTTAAAAAAGCATAATGTTAAACCCAAGGTAATGAATGTCTTTCTATGTCAGGTAGTTTAATCTTAATACGGTTCATCTTTATGCAAAAATCACAATGAGTATCTGGAGGGTCATAATTTCCTCAGCTGCAATATCTGTGAAAGTAGTGTGTCTCAAGTCTGACTTCATGAAGAACAACAGCAGCTTCTACCATGTCAGTTATTGGCAAATCTCACAGAGGATGAATTTTCCCTAGTTCTATATTGCTATCTATGTGTATGAATGTATACATTGAAAAAATTACTTTTGTCCATTACTTAGTAGGAATTTTAAACTGCACAAAATCGGTAATTGCCAAATTGCATACAAATATTATCAATCTAGATTAAACTCTACTTTAAAAGGAAAAACTTTAAAAACCTTGCCAGTGTTTCAAGTGACCTGAAATTTTCTACACCTTTAATCTATAGGATAGCACAGATATTTATACAAGACTTAGTCATTTTTTTCTGCAAGCTAAATAAGTAAACACATAGATGCTCAAGTAATTGTAATATCTAGAATTTGCTTTACATCAGAAAGTAAAAACTTTTAAATTTCTTTCATTGTGAGGTGGAGAGAAAACCCTACATGAAAAAAAAAGATAATATAACAAAATTACAATCTGTTACAATACTTGCTTTTGTGATTTTTTTTTCATATAAAATATTTAGATATCTTTTGTAATAGCAGATTGTTACACCTTGTAAAATCAATGGTACATTTTTGTCTTCTCAAAATAATTTCTTTAAATTTTTTATGGAAAGGTTTTCGATTATACTACATTCATATAAGAAGGTTTCAGAATGCCCTGTCCTTTCCCGAGCATGCAGATGAGCACAGCTCTAATTCCTTCCTTGTATGGGCAGCCTTAGTAGCAACTCTCCCACAACAGGGAGCTATCGGATCCATAGGTCACAAAAGTGACACTTTGTGCTTCCTACCCCGACCTTTCACCTTCATATTCACTAATTATGTAAAGCAGGAAAAAGAACAAAATAATTTCCTTTTTTATGCCAAAACAACATTAAGTGATAGAGATTTATAGCAGACAAAGCAAACTGTTGTATCCATTTGCTAACAAGTCTCTCATAAACCCACAGTAACTGCTAGCAATGCTTCTCTCTGTATCAAAACATCCACCAAGTGGAGTGAATATACTGCTCCTTTACAACAGGATCTTCCACTGTTAAAAAGAATTAATATTTCTGTTTTCTGCTCTTGGTTGGATGCCAACAGGCAGGGAATTGTATAGTAAGAATATGCTTGGATTAAAATATGCCGAGGAATGTAAAACATCATCTACAAGCATACAGCTACTTCAGGGAAATTAATTTTAAAAAACAAACAAACCAACCCCCAAAAAACAAAAAAAAAGTCTCAACAACAAACACCTCATCATCCAAACCTTTGCAAACATTTTATTAACAACAGTTTCTTTAATCTTCCTCCTGTTCAGACTGTGAATACAAAATAGAGCAAATCATTCTCAGTTTCATCTATATGGAATTTTTTACCCAGTTTCTCATATTCATTTTTCTTTATCCTTTTGATCAGAATTTTGTTGAGAGAAGAAAACACATACAGAAGCATTAGAGAATGGATACAGCAAGGAGTAATAGAGAACAGAGGAGGTGCAACAGAAGTTCCAAACATGATCTAATGGACAGCCTTGGAAATCCCATAAACCACAGAGATTACTAGATCACATGTGACAGAAACTAATTATTACCATAGTTTTATAGCTTGGAAACAAACAAGAAGTCGCACCAAAATTTTTCACCAGAGTTAACATGAACCCAAATTCCCAGTGTCTGCGTCAGGGTCTCCACTGAAAACTTTTTTTCTGTAGAAAGAAATATTTTAGGATTCACTGATTTTGTTTAAAATGTTTGCAGTACCATACAGCTCAGAGATGGTTATGTTCTGTGAAGAAAACATTTTAATAAAGCATTATACTTTGCCAGAGGAAGTATAGAGTTTTCTCTCCAATTACAAATTATGAGAATTTTAAGTAATGCAAACCACATTGATTCTTCAGTAATAAGACAATGCTGAGATCTTTTCTAGAAAACACAAAAATATGTCTTAAGTATATTCATCCCAATATTTATCATCTAATCTTTATGTAAAAAATAACTTGTCTCAGGTTTTCTTTTAATAGAAACATTACATCAGATGATTATTTTTCCAGGCAATAATTCATCTTTTTTCTTTGAGGCTTAAAATTTTAAAAGCAAACCAAGTTAATTATTATAGGCACCAAGAAAGTCTATTTTTTTAAGAACTCCACATTCTCCTTATAGTTCTCCATTGCAGCAGCCTGATCATTTGTCAGCAAGTAATTGTAATGGCAGGATTCACCTACAGAACAACATGAGAACTATTTTCAAAAGAAATCCTGAAATATACCTTTAAATAGCTTAGAAAACTAAGAAAAGAAGTAAACTGCATAAATAATGTAAAATTTCATAGCTTGATGCAAAATGTGACATCAGAGTTACTTTCTAGTACATCAAAGGTATATTGATTAAAGTATTAACTGTGTGTATAAGTCACAGCTTCCAACACAAGTACATACTCAGCAACTCCAAGCTGGTAGTAGCTGAGATATCTTGCAGTCAAGGAAATGGAATATGCAGCCTCCTCCTGTGCTGATGACAAATGAAAAGTAGCATCAAAAATATTCTCCCTTTCTGCCATTTAGATCACTACAGGAAAGGAGATGGGGAAAAAAAAAAACACAGCAGAGAACAGTGACTGCAGGCACATTGATACTCAGCCACCCCAAACAATTAATTTGAAGCTAGTTTGGTGTTTCTTGCAACATTAAAATCATAAGGGTAGTCTCATAGGGCAATAAGAATGCAGAGAAATGTGATTTTTATGGGAGAACTTGCAGAGGAGCAAAAATAGTTCCTTGCTTATATTTATCACAGGGAATTGTGAGGATCTCTGTCCTCCCTTCCCTGTGGAAAGTCTCATCAGTGCCTTCCCACTACTCACTGCTTGACTCCTGCAAACCCAGGGAGATGCCCCACATGCATCCAGCAGCAGTAATGTGCCACCTTTCCAGTGATCCCTGCACTGGAGACTCAGCATCCCCACATGCTCACTACATGAACATCTCCAAGGGTCAGAGAAGATGCTTCTCTTCACCATGGTCACCAGAGCTGCCGCTTTCCCAGTGACAGAATTAGTTCCTCAGGAAACATGTTCTATTTCTCGCTGCAAATATTCCTAAGGGGTTTTTTCCACCCTCCCCGTTAGCAGCAACGTATGACTAAGTTTCATACACATTTCCACAGACACACAGAACCGAAAGTCTGCGGTGAGTAGTTTGTGGTAAAATAAAGAACATCCCATTGAACAACAATTTTCTGTGCTAGAAGTGAGTAAACTTCTTGACAAAAAAAACCCCAGCTGAAATTCAGAATGCTGTGCATGAGGTGTGTGGAGAGATTACTTTATTATATTACTTTATTATATTATTACTGAAACAGTAATTATTGAACTACATTTTGAAAACTGCAATATTTTTACAGTAATTCTGGTAAGAAGTTTTTTGTTTATTTGTTTTCTCATTTTACAAAATGTGAGCATAAATGGTCATCTTATTAGGAAAATGTCTTGTATAGCATCACATTCCTTCAAAATTAATTGTCAGTCTGTGTCTCCCACTACAAGTGCTGTATGATGTATGAAGATGACACTGAGTTTTCAAATTAGATTTTCAACAGCTAAGAATCAGTATGAAAATTAGAAAGTCTATTTTCTTAACCAATTCACATTCTCTTGCTGGGAGTTCACAAGCCAACCAATATCCTAAATTGGATTTTGTTCAAATGGATGTATAAAATTGGATTTTAGAAGTATAAAAAAAGACAAACTTTAATTAGTTTAAGCTGGACCATTTTCTTCAGAGAAGCATAAAGCTGGAACATTATTTCTTTAAAGAGGAAATATTAGATGTGTTGCATTGTATTGTGCTGTCAGTTAACATATAAACTATTTAACCATTACTGCATCTTAAGCTCACAGTACTACAAACTAAACAAGATTTCAAGATGTTTAACAGACAAACATATAGTTCACTGTATTTTTCCTGTGTTATAAATCAAAAATATTAAAATAGCCTAATACCAACTGTAATTCATGAATCTAGGCCACGTTTTTTTAAAGTTAGTAGAAAAGTAAAGATACTGACACAGAGTAGCATCTTAGAAAGATCCAAGGGCTCACTGAAGGAAGTGACAATAAGTGCCAGAGTGATGAATATCATGAAGTCAAACTGTTAGAGACAAGGTGATAATCAGCAAACAGCAGAAAATAAAAGCCTAAACCACATACTTGTGCCGAGGTATTTCTAACTGATTTAGTGACTTGATCTAAATGGTCCTGGCACTGTAGGATTCACAGTTTGTTTATGGCATCCTCTTGTCATGAAAAGTGAAAGATAACGTTTTTGCTCCTTGCTGGAAGAAATTGCTACCTGCAGGGCAAATTGGTTATAAAGTGATGTCATATTAAAATATGGGGGTCTGCCCTGCCTTAGCTGAGTCACCTCAAATATGTCAGCTATCAGGTACATGAAAGAACATTTATTAGACTCATTTTTGTCCTTCACAGGTTTGCCATCAATATAAATCTGAAATTGAAATTGGTAATGCTACAGTTTTTTTCAATAAACCTTCACTTTATAAAAACCATTAGTTTGCCTATTCCTGCAAGCACTCTACAAATAAAGGCTCCTCTTTTTCCATACAACATACGGTCTTTGTGTGACTATTTCTCACAATGCTTAACATATATCGTCAAAATGAAATTTGAAAGATTATTCAGAGGTCTTATTGTGCTGACAATACAAGAGCCTTCTGAATACTGGACTTCTGATTTAAACTCTCAACTTTCAAAGCTGGCATCAGGTAAGACAAATATCTCATTCTCTTATTACTAAAATGGAACACGAATGTAGTTTTTGCCACATAATCTCACATTACTTCTTTGCAATACATTTTAGATTCAAGGAATAATGAAGACCAGAGCAGAAACAACTGGGTAATGTACTGGGCTCACTTCACTTCAGAATAAAATAGCCATTCCAGTGATTCAGATTTATACATTGACATAATTTGGAGGAATGATATGTAGCTAAATCACAGAATTGAAGAACAATTTAAGTTACACAGAACCTTTGGTCATCAGCTGATCTTACTTCTACTCAGAGCAGGGCAAAGTTAAAACAGGTTGTTCAGGACCATATCAAATCAAGTTTTGACTATCAAGGTTGGATAGTCAAGTCTCTCTGGGCTACATATTTCAGTGTTTGATCTACCTGATGATAAAAAATAATAAGTCCATATATCTAATCTGAATTTGTTATCCAGAAGTTATTCAGACTTGCTACCCAGCAGAAGGCCCAGCACCATATTTCTAATTACTGCTCTGTGTATTGGTGCACAGGGCTGGTCTGTACCAGCAGTAAGAATTTTGCTTTCTCACAGATTTTTCTTAACAAAATTTGGCCCATTATCTACTTACATGAACTAATAATCAGCTTTCTGAATTATTTTCCCACTTGTCCACTAAGACAAAGATTATTTCCCTTTTCTCAGGAACAGATGGTGAGTACTTACTAACTGCTCATTATAATCTGAAAGTAAACATTGGCTGGGGATCAAACAAGTTGCCAGTATAACCTCTGAGGCATATGGCTGATTGAACCATTATAAAGACAATTAAATACTTAGAATGTTAAATTAGTAAAACATACCTAGTGTAAGAGTGTATTGAGCATGAACAAATACAGCTCCTTTTGTACCTACTGGGATAATTATAGCCTACAGAAAGCTTGAGAAATCTGTGCAAACATTCTCCAAGAACTTTCCCCAATATCAGTGTTCAGAGGAAGTCTCAAATAAAACAAATAGAAAATTATTACTCCTGTATACAAAATTTGCAGGGGTTTTTTTAAGCTGTGTATGAAGTCTTTGACAGAGAAAGCAAAAACCTGTTTCTGATGTTGTAGACTATTAAGACAGTGATCGGAAAATCCTAGAAAATCTACTTGTGATTTGTTGTTACAAAATGCTTATTACTTCAGATGAGACCTCTATGCTCAAAGAGTTGTCCTATTGTCTGACATTAATTTCTTTGAGACCAGAAACAAAATTGTTTACAGAATTGGTATATGCTTGTTCAGAGTGCTGTCAGGTGTATATATGGTACAAATTGTGGGCACAGACATGAAGACTCAACCATTTCTCTTGCAGGGAGTATAGCATGTAACAATTGAAGGCCTGAACAAGGCATTTTCCAACAAAAATATTCATTTTTTGTTGTCCTTTTTCTCTTTGAAATGTGAATATTAGTTTAACGCTTTATTCCATATATTGATGGAGTTCTTCATTCTAGCAGAAACTTAATATAAATGTTTAAGATGAAAGTGATCCTGCTTTATGGTTTTGGCATGATAATAAGATATGTTATTAATTATTTTAATGTGAATCAGATTAAATACCTTAGCAAAACATCTAATAAAATCAACATGCATTATTCTTATATTAAAACTTCAGTGTTTATTCTGTTGTCATTATTATCCTGTAGAGCTGTATTATTTATTTGCCCTGTTAGAAAATATTCAAGTATTCATGACAATTCTGCTTAATTTTACTCCCCCTATTTTGAGTACAACAATATATTAAAACCAAAGCATTACTACATTAATTACTCTATATTTCTTTTCAGAAATTGGCTAATAAATATGACTAATATTTTCATTAAAATATGTTGCAATATACACTTTTATATTCATACTTCAAAAATTTCTTAGTTTTTCCCTCATATTTATTATGAGATTGACAAAAATTAAAAGCATGACAAAGAAAAGCATTAATATTTTACTGAGCCATCTGAATTACTTGGCTAGCAGAATTCAATGAAAAATGTAAAATTAGCAGAACCAAATACTAGTTGGAATTAAAAGTATACACTGATTTTTAAGATCATAAATATTCTCCTTCAAAAAAAACCTAAACTAAACCTAAAACTTACCTCATAGATTTGGACAGCTTTCACTCAATAGGAAAAAAGACATCCCCTATTTGCTGTTCAGCCTGAGACAAACAGCAGAGAATTAAACTTAATTGAGAGATAACTTCAAAGAGTAAAGACATTTCCAAAACAGAAATGCTACAATCTCATTTAAGAAAGGTAATTATAGTACAGAGTCAGAGTTAATGTTCTACAGAAGTAATTCCATCCTTAGCAATATTTTCACTACCCTTAACTTTGAAAAAGTCCCTATTGGGCTGAAATTTCTCATACATAATCTCAGCCCAAAGGGTCATTTTAAAGTTTAAATTAAAATGTTAAGAAAATTGAGTTACTAAATGCATTTTTGCACTAAGAAAAATGTTCTAATTTGTAGTCTCCTAAACCTGTCTCTACAACTGAGAATAATTTATTTTACTTCCTACATTGACATGAATTCAACTTATGAACAAAGCTGCTTTAATATAGACTCTGACTTCAGCTTAGTTTGTACATGATATGCCAAGAACTCTGAATGTTGTATAAGAAATATTTTCCTGGGGTAGAAAAACTGTCACTGTCACTTCTAGTTACTGCTCTCTGAATTATTCGCTTCAAAGTCAAACCAAGTGGCACTTCTTGAGTGAGGAAAGAGCAATTAACAGTCGCAGGCTAAAGAGAGGAGACATTCTGTGTGTCCCTGTGGAGACACTCTATTTGGCAGTGGCTCAAATCAGATGCTCTTCAAAGACTGTATAAAGGAGATGGTCACTAGTGAAATGCATGCTAAATCAAACATAGCTGTGCTAGGAATTATGAACACACCCAACAGACTGATAACTGGGGAGAAAATTGGTGCTTTACACCTAGCCTCCCAACTACGTCCTAGCATAGATCAAAACTCTCTTCAAGTATTTTATAACACTTCACAGTGTTGTCATCTGGTTCTTTTTCAGGACTGTTCAGCAGACTAATAAATATAAAAATTCACCTAGTTGTTGATCCAGACCATTATTCTTCAAGCAATTAACTACTAGTTTAAAATAGCTCAAGAAATATTTCAGAAAGATGTCCAAAGAGATAAAGAATTCACGACATCTTGTAAAAATTATTATAACAGTTTGTCAGCCTTCCTAGAGGAAAAGTCACATTAACCTGAATTTGCATGTGTTCCATTAAAATCCCTTAGACAGTGTTAGGTTTCATTTGATATATAGATGTCTACTATCAGAAATCTGATTCATATGAAAGTACTTTCAGCTAATAATCAGACATTTTGAAATATCTCTCTTAAATAGATGGATCTTTTTTGATCAGACAAACAGATACCTAAAAACATACTGTGTTTAACACATAGGTCAAAATGAGATTTTTTTTTTTTTTTTTTTTTTTTTTTTTGGGGGGTTTAAA
>VWYP01011679.1:180-30291 GCA_013400435.1 Pycnonotus jocosus
TCTTTCTTTATATCTTTCATGTATATCCATATATAGACTACTTCTATATCTATATATGCACATATGGGTTTTTTGAGGGGGCAATGGGATGTGAATCAGGAGTAATCCAGCTTTCTCTGTTTTCAGAGAAGCCTTGTTAATAATAAACTCTCATGAACTATAAGGAGAAAATTACCTCTGGGTTGAAATTTCCTTATTCCTCCCCTGTCTGTCATCTTGTCACCAGTTTTAGGAAGCCTGACAAGAGGGCTGCTGAAATATTTTAAAATAAATAAATAAATAAACAAACAAATAAATAAATGTAGATTATTCTATCACAGATACTTTCATAAATGCTCCTGGCTTTACTTCACAGCCTTTGACTACAGTCATTGCCAAAAATGGCTTAATTCACTGTGATTTTGTTGCAAAAAAGTTAAATCTCATAATTAAAAATGCAGGAAAATATCATCAACTGATGTCAGTCCTCACTCACCTGGATCAACAGAACTACAGAGGAATTTACATGAGCTGGAGTGTGGAAGAGTTTGTTTCTCAGCTATGTAGAAAATCCAAATGGTCTGATGATGAAAGGAATGAGGGGTGAGCCTGAGGCTTGTTCTGCACTCACACTAATCCCAACTCTTGTCCTTCAGACAGGAAAAGTCAAAAGAAAATGGTTTGCAAGCTGCTGGCAGCAGCGCTGGGCATGCCCTAACCACACCAGCTCTCAAATACCACCTAGGACTGAGATGAACCCTTCACCTTTCTTTTTTTGGATGCTAAAATACCTCCTGCATCTCTGCTCCTGCCTGCTGAGGATCTTGGAAGGCACTGAAAATTACCTGGCTGGTGCTAAGTGTCCTTAGATGCCTTTCTTGTCAATGGGACCTTCCAGCACCAGGAACCAATCCAAAAAAATAAGTTTAGTTATTGCAGACTTTTCTTTGTTTTATGTGTTGTCAGGAATTTTAGTGGTGGGATTAAGTCCTGTAAAGAGATGACCTTCCCTTCTGCTCCAACCCCAGCTCTTCCATATAATCCATATCTTTCGTGATTCCCTATACAGAAAAGGAAAAGGGATCATCTTCTTGTTTTGTTTAAACAGTAAAAAAACCCAAACAACACCAAAACCAACCAAACAAACAAAAACCAAAACAAAAAACCCAAAACAAAAAAAAAAAGAAGAAAATTTTCAAAAAGTGTATTGAAACATGATTTAAAAAAAAAAAAAAATCCCTGAAGATACAATTTCCAGTTCCCTGGCTTTTTCCTCTGTTTTTGCAGAGTGTGATTAGTCCATCTAGACAGCAGAAAAATTTGGAGATGTTCCCTCAGAGCTCCAAGAGCTCATTTGGTTCAGGACTTCTCTGCTAATGTTCATATCAAATGGAAAGCTCTCTTCTCTGAGAACAAACAACACAAAACAACCTAAAAGAGAATTTTCAAGTGAGGCAGAGCAGAAACCTGGGGTATTTTCTGTGATACTACAAGGCTAAACAGCTGCAGGTTTTCCACCACCCATGAGAGAAGTAAGAATGAGAACTACAATGCACACATAAAGTTAAAGAAAAACCCAAAAACCCACAGAAACCCCCCCAAAAGCCCCCCCCCAAATTATTTTCATTACTAAAAAGATCTCGTATCATGTCTTAGACCCCTCATTTGTTTTTTCTGAATTATGGTGGTGTGATTACAAGGGCTGGTTGTGCTTTGCACACTCACAGAAGTGCTGAAGTTATTTCTGCATGGATGGAGAATATTTTCACAGTAAGGAAGCCCATGCTTTGTGGGCATATTCAGAGTTATATATTCTGATACTCAGACTTAATTCACTGCTAATAGTGCATAAATTCTCCTAGAAACCAGGGACACAAAGAGACTTTCATCACAATCATGAGAAAAAAACATGGCCTGATAGTATGAAATTACCATTTAGGAACACATCTCAGAGCTGGCAGAAATTTGCTGTCACAGGAAGGCATTTTAACAAATTTTCTCTTGTGAAACAATATTACAGACTGGAATAACCACTTCATCACTCCATTTTCAGACAAGTGAATGCACTCTTGTGTCTTGGTGCAAGGTGTATCCAAAGCTAGGAAGGGATTCTGTCACATCCATGAGTAGAAATGAAGAATATTTTGCTGATATCTATTCAGGCCATGAGGTCTCCCAGGCCATGCTCCTTTCCAGCAGAAATCCTTGAGGAGATTCTCAAGGATTCTCAGCTATGTTCTTAGCTCTGCCCTTTTTCCTTAGGTGTTTGTCTCGCTGCGTTGGGCACACTAATTTTTCCTGTCCAAGATCACTTGGTATTGAAGTTTATCTCTCCTGCTGCTTCCCAGCACCTTCCATTCCACAGCAGTACCTGCCATCAGCGTGCTAATGTGCAAATTAAGGTTACATCCCTCTAGTTTCCATCTTTCCTTCTCTTTCTCCCTCTCCTCCAGTTTGGAAGCCTCGCTCTCGCAGCCTCCAGAGAAAACCCCACAGGGGAGAGCTGCTTTTCCCTCCATCAGGAAGCCGAGCTGTCCTCCCAGTGCTCTCCCCTGGTGCATCGGCCTTTCCTCCCTGGCCTGAGCTCTGGAAAGGGCTGCTGCTCTCCCGGGAAGAGCTTTCCCACATCCCCAATCTCCAGGGGACCGCGCTCGGCGGTTTCCATACGCGGACACGTGGGCGGGAAGGGAGGCCTGGGCCAGAGCTGGGCTCTGGGGCTGAGGAGCTGCTGACCCACCGGGGCACGGGCTCTGTGCACACAGCCAGCAATAAAGGCATCAAAAATAGACACAGCAGCGGCTTCTCAAATTGCAGCCCTCGGGTCGCAGGGGGTTTTTTGTCTGTCGCGGAGAGGAATGCGCAAAGTCTGTCCTCCTGCCGCATCTGCTGGTTTTGCTCGGGGAGGACAGGACACCTGAGCTGGGGAATTATTCCTGCAAAAGCTCTTCCTCACCTGCACTGCCTCATACAGGCTCTGCTGCTGTGGTTTGAGTCCGCCCTGCCTTTGTCACTCACAAAATACATCAGGGGTGCAGAGATATTACAGCAAATCATGAGCAGTCCCAAACCTGGGATGCAGATACAGCTTTTCCCCCAGGTGAGGTGAACGAGCCTGGAGTTGGGATCAGCCTTTCCTGGGCAGCTGTGGGACCCTGTGCTCCTGCTGCTGACAGCCTGCCTCCCCCAGCAGTGGCACATGGGACAAAACCCATTTTCCCCGGCAGCACAGCATCACCACAGGCTGCAAGAATCAGATTTCCACAATCCTCAACTAGTCAAAAAATAATAAAAAAAAAAAAAAAACCAAGCAGGCTCACAGTGTGGGATTATTTTTGTCTCTTTCCCTCTGTCTCTGTGTGTGTGTGTTTGTGCCAGCTGTATCCAAAGGATGGCTGGCAACACTTCCTGATTTTGTAATTGAGATGTATAAATACAGCAAGCCCGAGATAATATCTGGTAATGTAATCCTCCTGCATCCCTTGGCATTGACAGGAGCTGTTCTTAACTACCAGACAAGTTCAGACCCAAACAAGAGCCCCTGGAGTGCAGCCATACCTGCAGCACGGGGTGCTCTGGCTCTGCAGCTGCCAAAGGGGAACCCTCAGTGCTCCTCTCCAGCCAGGCCAGCAGAGATGGGGACACAAAGCATCACTTGGAGGTACAAAGATGCACTCCCCTGGCTGATCCAGGCTCAAATCAAGGCTATTGATATTGTCTTTTAGTCAATACCGTGGACCCTCGGTCACAAGAGGTTAGGTGAGATTAGAGAACTGAGGGTTTTTTTTAATCTATTGAATATTAAAAATGGCCACTTCTGGCTTTTCATTCACACCATCTGTTGCCAGCAGGTTGTATCGGCAGTTTCAGGACAGATTAATAATTGTTCCTGATTTTGGCACACCAAGAGGTTAAAAAATAAGTCTTTAGCCACACAGAAGACTCCCCAGCAATTGATTTCTCTAAGATATTTTGGCAACTTGGAAAGAAAATATATAGCTTGAGCCTTCCTAGAACTATTTCTCCCAGCCACATGTGATATAAATAAAACAAACCTCAAGAATCTGGCTTAGAATATGCAATAACATTTTGCTACAGTCATTTCTGCTGTGTTTACCACAGCAAACGTTGAATTACAGGCATCACCATACATAATATTTAAATATTTCAATTATATCCAGAGCTCTCAACACTCTTGTTTCTTTCCCATGTTCACAATGATTTGCCAGCAACATTTTAGAACACAGCAGTCACTTTAGAGCAGCCTTTTTGTGTCAGGAGATGTGCAAACACCACACAGCTGTATCTGAGATGCAGCACCACCCCTGACTGGAGCATCCTTCCATTATCTGGAGTACAAGAAAGAAGATAACCACAAAGCCACTGCAAGGATCAAAAATGATCTCCTGAAGTGCAGACACCACTTTGTAAAGCACAAATAGCAAAGAAGGGACAGAGTAAAATAAAGGAAAATAGCTGTGTAAAGTTGATAGGGATGTTTAAAAAAGCTTCTCAATCATCAGTGGCTTTTTCACAGGATCTTGCAGCACACCTGGGAACTTGACTTTTGGACGGGAGAGTGATTTTATGAACAAGTTCTTCCTACTCCTTGCATAAAGTTTTTGTGTCTCTGTCTACTGTAACCAAACTTTTCAAGAGCAAGTCTGGCAAATAAATAAAAAATGCTGAACACATCCAAAAATCTGGTCATTGTGAGGATGCCCAGCTGGGAGCTGAGCTCTTTGTGATGGTGAATTCCTCCCAAAGTGTAGTTCCCCCTAGGACAGTGGGTAATAATTCTGGATTTGAGAGCATCCATGGGAGCAGTGGCAAGAAGAAGGGAGAGAACTTAACCAGGACTGGGACCAGTTTAGGGGTGGGGAAACTCTGGCCCAGCCCAGCGCTTCCAGCCTCTGCTTCCCTGGGTGCTCCTGGTCTTGCTGGAGCCTCCTGCCTGTTCCAGCTTTTCTCCAGTGTGGAAAAGTAACTGAGGGGGAGCTGGACCATGCAGCAGCTGAGGCCAGCAGAGGAAAGGACTGGGAGCATTGCTGGCAGTGCAGCTGGGAGTGTGACATTTCCAGCCAGAGGCGACTGGAAACACACCGTGTTGAGCTTAATGAAGAGCCAGGAGGGAACGAGGCGTGAGGGTGGGTGCTAGCAGGGATTAAGCTCCATGAAAGGTCATTGCCTGATGGAAGGGAGGCAGCAGGAATGGGAAGGCAGGATGTCTCCTGAGCAAGAAGGGGATTTTCATGCAGCTCTTCCTTGGTCTCTGTTTCCTGAGGTGTTCACACTGTGGGTTGGTGGGGCCAGATCCCTACAGAAAAA
Organism: Pycnonotus jocosus; assembly: GCA_013400435.1. Classification (NCBI taxonomy): domain Eukaryota; kingdom Metazoa; phylum Chordata; class Aves; order Passeriformes; family Pycnonotidae; genus Pycnonotus; species Pycnonotus jocosus. The sequence goes on from VWYP01011679.1 coordinate 5,485, forward strand.
TCAGGTGTGCTCACTGCTGCCTCTGCTTTTCTGTGTGTTCTGTGGGTTTCATTTGAGGGTCAAGGGACTTGCTAAGCACACACAAATGGCCTGCATAGTGCTTTGGAGGTGTGGGTGTTATCACATTAATTTTAATTAACACCAACTCCTGTCACAGCCTGACTCAGGGCGAGGGGAGAACCCAGGGATCCCAGCTCCCCATCACATGGGCCAGAGTGGATGGTGGATGTTTTTTCCCTCAATGTCCAGTGACAACATGCACCATCAGATCACACTGTGCTCAGCATAGGAAGCGTTATTCCTTCTTCTATTGGGACTGCAGCAAATTCCTGCATGATAAAACAGCCAGCTAGGGGGAAAAAAGAATAAAAAAAAGGTATGGCTGGAGTAAAGCTCAATGATTTAATTAGACATTAGATTAGCTCTCCCCAAAAGCCACGAGCAAAAACACCACAAGCATGTGCAAAAGGCAGATGCTTGTGGATGGACCTGCACCACCTTTTTCACAGCCTTTTATATAACTTTGGTGCAGGCTTAGACAAAAAACTCATCCTGTTCTTTCCAAGCCAGCACGGAGCACAGCCAGGAAGCGTTAGTCATCCGAGAGTTTTGGTAGTTGTAGTTTGGAACCCCGACTGGGGTGTTTGCTTTGTGCACTGCTGAAAAAAAAAATCTAACCCAACAATTGGCCACTATCTCGGTCAAATCACATTTTTCTTCCTAAAATTGCTTTTGACTAAATTATCGCCATTAGGAGAAATTTTCCTTTTCACGCCCTCGCAGCACAAGACAAATGCAAAAGAAACAACCCTTCCCCTCTTCCCCAAGGAATTGTAACAACATTTTTTTCAGTGATATTTGTAGGATTTACTATTAAAATGTGTTCTGAATTGTGTTTTAATGGGGGGAAAAAATTACTATTTTTGTAACCAAAATAAAACAGATGTAAAATTTTTCTCGAAAGGTTTTTACTCTCTAGAATGAAACTGAATATTTTTCATGGGTTAGGCTGAAAAACATATTTTAAGATTTTATGAAACAATACATGGCTTTCTCCAGTTACTGGCTGTTCCCAATGGTACATCCATCCTGTAGGCTTCTGTGTTCTGGCAAACTTTGGAAATTGCCAGTTTGGGCCAAATAAGCAGTATTTTCATGCATAAATAAAATTTGCTTCTGCAATCAAGATGATTTTCTGCACAGCATTTAAGCCCTAAGTACAAGTGGTTATGTGTACTTATATGAATCATGGAAAACTCTAACAGAATAAGGTGCTGTTATTAAGCACTATACAGCTACAGTTGCTATAAAAGAGGAAGAAGAAACCTGAGGTGATGAAATAAATCTTCAGCTGGGACAAATCAGCACAGCCCTATTGAACTGACAAGAGCTGATTTGACTGATTTAAACAAACAGAGATTTTTATGTGGCTTGTCATTCATTCACCATAGCAAATAAACCATGGTGGAGGCTGGTGAAGTAAAAAGGTTTATCCCAAAATCCATATTCTCAATGCTTTCTTTGCTTTTTGGGAAAGTCCTCTTTGATTTTGGTGATGTAAGACTCCACCTTCCTCCTGCATACTCACATGGGCAGCTCTCATTTTTGGATGCTCGAGCAAATCTGCTCCCCTTGGCCCTAAATAACTCCACTGAAACAGATCCATTGTGATCCCTGCATGGTGCAGGCTCACAGAATCCTAGCCCAGCCTCTGGCAGGGAGGGGGATTTTATCCGTGTGGGATCTCCTCCCATTGCTGGCGAGCAAAGCAGTGTTACCTCAAAGGTGGGGCTGCCTCAAGCATCATGAGGTAGCACCAACCCATGAGGATGGAGACTTCAGCTCTGACTCAGGTCACAACAGGTATGTTATTCCCAGCCCAGCAAGCTTCTGTTTCAGGCGTTAATTTGCTTAAAGACCGGAATTATTTTAATCACAGAGGCGCCCTTCTCAGGCGTGCTGCCTCTGTTTCGCTCAGGATTTTGAGGAATTTCATAACAGTGCTCTGACATCACTGCACCCAGACACAATGTGCTCCATTGTCAGATCAAGCATGGCTTTCACATTTGCATGAGTGTGTAGCTTTTCCTTTCTATTGCCCAATGTTTTCCTTCTCCAGCTATGAGCGCTCCAAATCACGCACATTTTTCCAGGGAACGATAAGGGAATGATGTTTTGGGGAAAACCAAAGCAAAGCAGGGTGCTTTGTGTGTAACCTGCTCATAAAGGATGCTCAAGGCCACGTCAGGGTGGCACAAACAGAGCACACAGGAAAGGTGGGATGCTCCCAAAGCTCCTTCCCACTTCATGGCAGGTCAGTTTCCCTGTACCTGGACAGCTGGGATCAGACACCAGCACATTCCAGGAAATTCACACCTATCCTGACGGACCCCAGGCAGAGAGGTGCCACAACAAGGACCAAGATAAAGGAACGAGATAGTGGCTCTCCACATGATTGACACTCTGCCTCAGTGTTCTCGCACAAAGCCCTCTCTCTCTGCCTGACATGCGGGCGCTGCATTCCCAAGGCATTCTTGCAGCCAACACCACATCCTGAACAATAGCCAGCCTTCTTTCACTCTCCTGCCTCGTCCCTCTGAACAGCCCTCTGTTGACAGCCCAGGCTGCTCTCACTCCCGAAGAATTCCAAAAATCGAACGATATAAGGACAGTCTGTGACTTCCAGGAGGCATCTTTGGAGCATCCTATTTTTAAAACTGCGGTCTGGTGCTTCTTTTTCTGTTTTGTTTCTGTTTCGAAGGAAACCTCCAAAAATGCGGTTGCCCTGCAGATCCACCCTCAGACTGCTGTTCTGAATGAGGCACCACTAAAAGCTGTAAAATGCAAATTTCCACGTGGATGACTTTCTCTGTTGGGCCATTCCAGAGCAGCCTCTCCCCTCTGAGCTTTAATGTTAATGTTGAGTTAATTAACACTAACATTTAATGAGAGGAGAGGAGAGGAGAGGAGAGGAGAGGAGAGGAGAGGAGAGGAGAATTGAGATTGGCTCAGCTGGTGCCAGTAACACCAAAGGGGATTCAATCTCCATATGGGACATTTATTTAAGAGTTGGACTCCATGATCCTTGTGGGTCCTTTCCAACTTGGAATACTCAGTGAGCTTGCTGCATTGCCACGTTCATGTGCCACTTTTCATGGCACAGTCAGAGATTAGAAAATTAACAAAATCTCTCAGTCAGCTTTTACAGTTTTCTGGTTTGAAAAAGAAAAAGAAAGGACCCATTTTTGAGTTTTTGCCACAGAAATATCTCTGTTGTTGGTACCCTTGGTTCTGAGCATGGGATGGCATTTCCACCTGTTCAAGAAGCCTGATGAGCTCAAAGCACTTCCACAAAACTGCAGCACTGCCTGCATCCCTCTCCAGGACCTCAGGCCTTAGGATACCCCAAGGAAAGCCCCTCTTTTAGAGGCCCTATTTGTTCTTGGCTTCATCCTTCTCTGGGTGGATCTGGCCAAGCAAGGCCAGCATGGAACATCAATGAGCGAGTGTGCTGGCGTCACTGAAAAATGAAAACAATTGGAACATGACAATCAAAGGAAGGTGAAAGATCTAGTCCCAGGGCTTCCTGCAGCAGCTGAGAGTTTATTCAGATGGCCTCCAGATAATCCAAGCCAGAGAGAGGGCACACTGACTTATCATGCTGTTTATTCCCTTGGCTTTTTTAGCTGTCAGATGCAAGAGCTAGCTGTCCTGGATGCCCTCCCATTTCCACACATCTTCAGGCTCAGGCTTTGATTTATGGTGCTGCCATGGCAGCAACAGGGAATTTATAAATGAGAGATACAAATGAATGAGGAAGAGCAAGAAATTTCTATCCTGTAGCAGCTTCCATGATGTAGTTTATGTAGGGTATTATTTCTATATCAATTAAATACACTTGTTATCAGTATTTTCCATACAATTGTGCAAAGGAACCATGGCATGCAGAAAATCAGCCCCAAATCATGTCAAGTCTTTGCTGGGAGAAGTTAGTTTAGGCAGCAGCTACTTTGAGTTAGATAATTTACCTGTCAAAACAATCCTTACCACAAGAACAGGGACAAACTTGTGTATGTGGGAACCAGAAGTCACAATCAAGTAATTTAACCAAATTAAATACCTGGTTAGTTGATCTTCATGAGTTAATAACCTGTGGTGTCTTCACAGTGAGAATCAAACTCACTGGAGGAATCTCCACTGAAGGAATCTGCAGGCTCCAGCACTGGAAATCAAGGTGGTTTTTCTCCTAGAAGTAGAGGAAAAAAGTAAAGGACAAGGCTTAAGGCAGTAACAGCATCTCCTGGTTATCAGGATATGCACAATGGAGAGTTAATAGAATGTTGATAGAGTTTTGCCTGGTTTATTCCATGGCGAAAAATCAGTTTCCTCAGCAGGAATCCTTTGCCTTTATCCCTGCTGTAGCTTCACTGAAACCTGGGGCTTCTGCTAAGAGTTTGGGATTTCCAGCTCTAAAATCAAGTTTCTTAAGCAACAGACAGGAACCATCTTGTTAATTGGAGCATTCGTGGGATTACCAGGGCAGATGCATCTCCTTTGCAAGTTTGAAGAAGTTCATGGATTTGGTAAATGCTAAAATTTGCACTGGTCAGAACCACGAATTCATCCTTGAAGTCTCCTTCTGTGTTACTCACACACGTGGCCAGGAAGATCCTATGCCAATATCTATGTTTAAAATACACTAACTATAATATCACTTTGAAATTTAACATTTTTGGTCACTGCTGTTGCACTGACTTAGCTGTTTTATCCCAGCTTTTGCTCCTGAACTTAGGATATGTTTCAAGCATTATGGCAATCCTATTACCCAGACTTATTTTATGACACAATTTTTATTCTAAAAAGCTCTTCGCAAAACCCTGGAATTCACCTTGCACAATAAACACTCGCTACAGGTCACCAAAATTTCCTGGAGGTAGCAGTTACAGCAATTTTAATCATGTTTGCTGCTGCATTTGACTCTAGATGGATACCCAAGACCTTTTGTCCATTTGAATAAAGGGAGAGCACAAGGGATGCACCAGAGTTTTTAATGACCTACAAGATTCTAATGACCTTCCAAATTCTCCTGTTAGAGTTTACTAAATTACTCTTGGGAAGGAAAACACTGAATGATCCCTATTAAGGATAATTATAAGATATGGATTTTTTTTTTTTTCTGAAATAAGGCCAATTTTATCCTTTTTATCTTACTGTACCTTAAACTGGAAATGTCTCCAGATGAGACATTTCTCACGTATATTACTTATCTTTTCCCCAGGCCCTAATGAATTGCTTTAAATTACAGACTTAGGTATTGATTAGCCTCATTCAGTTGAAATCTAGGCTTAGCAATCTATACTTGTCCATAGTTTATTTGTGATATTATTCCTAATAAAGAGCTGCAATTAATCCACATCAAGAAAAATCAATTAATACAGATTTGTATCACAAAGAAAGAAATCCTCCTCATATCTGCCTGCTAATCCTGAAGCTTAGGTCTTTCTTTGCTACCAAGGAGGGCAGATAAAAAATATTGATTTCACCCTATTTTTACAATTTATAGTGATACAATAACAGCACACAGAACAGACGGGCTTATCAATTAAAACTATTTTTATACCTGATAATAGATGAGGACACTCAACGCCTTTGTTCCCTGCATTATTAATAATTATTAATATGGTGGGCTAGGAGTTCTGTAATAAGAATAATCACTCCAAGCACAGCTCTCAAAGAGTTGGGCTTCCCCTCCAGGTATGATTGTGAATTTTGCACTGAATGAACCACAAAACATGGTTCTAGAAGGAAAATTGCAGTTATCTGCAGCTGCATGGGAAAGGAGGATTATTCTGTGTAATTTTAGACTAATGGTACAACGTGAAGAAACACAAGATGTTATCCAAGCTGACATCTTTCTAATTTTAACCACATCTATCTCCCATTTTAACCAAGTTAATATCTAACCTAATTTGTTAGAAATTAAAAAAAAAAAAAATCTTATCAGAGCCTTCTTGCAGGAAGCATCACATAAACACTGCGAATCAGATTTTGCAGTTTTAGAAGCCAAACTTTATCTTTGCTACGCAAAGAAGACAACAATGTGTCATTGTGCCTTCACAATTCCTACTGTAAACAGTTTATGTGATTTATTCTTTGCATGCTAGATAATTACATATTTTATAAAAGTGTATCATCAGTATGTTGTTATTCTGACTGCCCCATGATGGAAATTGTGTATTTTCCCACTGCAGTGAATGCTATTCTTAACATATATTGGCCTCAACCAGCTAAAAATATCAGAGTTCTGTTGCCTGTGGGAAAGTTCTGCTGGAGTTATTTCTATTAAAAGTTTAATATTTGTTCTCTTCCATTTTTCATACTGTATGTGCCATTCCCATTTAATGCTCTCCTCTTCTCCCCCCTGCAATTACTTACGAGCGCTTAAGTGTCACATACGAGGCAAATAATGCCCTAATTCACCCTAATTCTAACATTAATATGAATGGTTTGGAATGAGATTAGTGCTGAGGGAGCACCATTTTAACATAAACTGTGGTGACCCAGCGGCAGCTACAGGGAGGATTAAAGAGTGTGGATTATCACAGGTTGTGGCTGGAGGTATCGAATGATGGTGTTTGTTCTTGGAGCAGCCAACTGTAATTCTCACACTGAATCTCTGGGTTACTCGAGGGGGGTTTTCAACTCCTTGAGGTTTTTGACAGACAGGAGGTTCAGGAAAAAAAAAAAAGAAAAAAGAGGTTTTTGAGAAGTATTTCATTTATCTGGCACCCTAGAGCATGTGCAGATACAAAGGCAAAGCTGTAGTTTTATAACCACTTGCTTTTTAACCCAAATTCATGTAATCCATGAAGATACCAGTAAATTAATGACAATATTTATTTTTCTCTGCTGTTGCACGTTTAAATCTATCTCCTTACAATGGTATTTTTGCTTTTCTTTCCCCTTTCTCCAAAAGATGTCAGAAGCCTATTTAGAAACCTTAATGCAATTTAACCAATAATATCTCTGTTATATAGATCTCTACCTATACATTCTCCTGATGATTTTCCATATAATACTTTTATATTTCAAGCTACTTTAAAAAATCAATATGGTTGCATCCAAGAAAGTGAGGAAGGGGCCAAAAAACAGTAAATATTCCTTTTCTCAGTTATCAGATTTTGGGAAGGGCCAAAGAAGCCACCATCATCTTTTGACCCACAGATAGCCACATGGTTTCCCCTTACTGAGCCTGTACTTGTTTAGATCAAAGGTGATATTTATTATTTTAGAAATTTGGGAGATTGCAGGTGGCTCACACAGAACAAAATTTACAGAGGACACACAAGGCACAGCTCTTGTGGAGCTGTGCTGCTGGAGAACTCAGCCTTGCAACACAAGGCATAAGGAGATAGGTGTTTAATGTCCATATTTAAAAATGCAAGACATAGGAAGTGATACAATTATATAAGTTTATATTTGAGCCAGTTATATATATTAATATATCAAGTATGAAGCCACTTCACACAGCAGGATTTTGAGAGAAGAAAGTTAGGCATTAGAGTGTCTCATTTCCAGTTTAGTGTATTCCACAGAACTTCCTAAACTGATTTATACCAGAGTTTCTATTCTCTGATGTCAACACTTTCAGCAAAACAGCACAACCCAGCCCTAATCTCCACTCTGTTATTCCAGGGAAATGCAGAAGTCACTTGCCTTAAACATCCTTATTTGGCAGCTTCCCTTTCATGTGGTCATGGATGGCACTTGTCCCTTAGCATTTTTGGAAGTTTGTATCCAATTAATATCTACTGGCACCCCAGAAAATCTGTGAGATCCTTTAAAATTCCTGGGTAAAGATATAGGGATGCTTTGATCTTAACTCTGCTTTGGTAGTTTGTGCCTGAAAAGATCCTGTTAGAACTTTACTAAATTACTCCTGGGAAGGAAAACACTGAATGATCCCTATTAAGGATAATTATAAAATATGGATATTTATTTTTTTTTCTGAAATAAGGCCAGTTTTATCCTTTTTATCTTACTGTACCTTAAACTGGTGAAGAAGATCAGAATAATTCAGGTTTTCTTCTTAATATATTAAAAAATGAGCCTGGTGGGTACAGTTCTGCCATCTCACCTTGTCTTTTCCTTATTCTTCTGCAATTTTAAGTTTTTCCTTCCTGTTTATTGCTACAAGTTTTCTCTTCTTCACATCCACAATTAAACATACACAAATGGAATATTTATTTCCCCCTCTCCACTAACCTAGAACTTCCTCTCTGTTTGTTCCCTATCTTCTCTTCTGGTTTTCTGTTTGATCTATGCTCACCTCTTGCTCTGTTATTTTTAATCCATCATGCTTGGATGTCATCCATGTCCTTGGTGGGCTCTCTCCCAGATTTAATGTCCTGTGTGGAGTTTATAATACACATTTGCCCGTAAAAACACATGCTTGTTTCCTCATTTCTGCATAATGAATGATTGTAACATTTTCCCAGCTGTTTCTGTCAACTCTAACATGCTCAAATATCCTGTTAATTAGACAACAATCAAAACTGAACATGAGCATATTAGTACATGTGCATTAAAAAAAAAATAAATCCCTTTAAAGGTGAACTGCAAAAGGAATTGAGGCAGGGAAATAAATCCTCTGCCCCATTTTTTATTTAACTCTGGTAACTTTTGCCTGTAAAATTCCACTCTCCACTTCCCTCATCTCAGTCTTCCTGACATTTTGAAAGCCTGTCTGCCAGCAAAAAGTTTTGACAGTTTGAGGATTTCTTATGTGCAAAAAAGTAGAGCTGTTGGAAATGACTGCCCTGACCAAAGCAGATGCTGCTGAGGGTTTGGGTTTCTGCAGGAGAAGGATTGTGCAGTCACATATCAGGATCCATCTGAACTCATTTGGCTGTGCTGGCAAAAATTTTGTGCATACAGAAAGCTTGAGATACAGAACAGCAACAGCTATTACATTAAAAATATAAATAAATAAAGCAAGCTGTTATCTCCTACACTTTCACTGTAAATCATCAACAAAGCGATGAAAAGCATAAATGCAATAAAAATAATCATTTCCAGGTCACGGTTAAACGATGTGACAAATGCAGACAGGGATATCATTAACTCTGCAAACCAGAGAAGATCCACTCTGCTCATCTGTCATCTCCTTTCTCTTTACAGCCCTGTAAAGCACCGTACACCTTTTGCACTTTTTCTTCTTCCTATAAACTTCTGTGCTTCCCTCACCTCTGAGCACCCTGCAGGAGTGTGATGCTGATTCCACATCTCCACCAGGCATCCTCAGGGAGCAAAAGCACCACAATCTCTCCCTAAAAAGATTCTGGCAGCTCCTCTGGAAGCTTCTTCCAGAACCTGGATGTGAACAAGCCTGTGAAAATGAGGAATAACGGGAATGAAAGCCAAGTCACATCTTTGGGACTTCAGAGGGACCTTGAACTGAGAGCTGAGGGCAAAGCACAGCCCTTGCCAGATCTGATCTCAGCACAAACAGAGCAAATTCAGGACTCTGAAACCCAGTGGAGAACCAGTTTCTTCTGATTCCTTGTGTATATCTATCTATCTATCTATCTACAGATATCTGTATTTACACACACACACACAAATCTGTGCACGTCTCCATATCCGGTTCTACACCTTTTGAAAGTGTACCAAAATTAAAACACAGCAAAATATCAATAAAAGTCAAATTAATGGTGCTGAATAACTGGGTAGGATTCTTCACTTATTTTTTAAAAAAATGCCCTTAGGCTCCAAAAATTTCTGTGGTTGTCCAGAAGGATGCTGATGGATGGAGCTGTGCACCCCTTTATTGTGAGAGCTAGGTTAAGGGTGTTACTGGAAGTGGAGATAAATCTAAAATGCTGCTTTTTAGCCAAGTTCAGACAGTGGGATAGAGCCATGAAGGTTCACACCCAGCAGGTCTGTCCATCCTACCTGCTGGAAAAGGTGTGTGCTGTATCCATGAAGATTAACCCAGACAAACCCCAGCCCAAGGGGCTGATCTGCTCTTCCGTGAGTTACTGAGAGTCCCAGGGGTGTGAAAGGCTGCTGGGAAAGGATGTCCTTCTGCAAAAGGGCTGCACAAAAGGTGGGGTCACGGAGCAGAAACTGTCTGTCCCAAATCTGGAAATCCTGCCAGCCCAGCGTGGCAAGCCAGCTATGAGAGAACATGTGGAATTGTTCCTGGTGGGGTCAGGGGGACATGGGCCATATGTTTGAGGGCACAGAATTGTAATTCAGCACTGGAAATCCCATATTTTCAGTGTGAGCAGGTATTTTCTCCCCTCATGGATGCGAATGGAATCAGTGCCTGAAAGAACTTGGCTCTGTGGCGTGGAAAATTGTATTTTCTCAGGTTGTGTATTTGCTTGTTTTCTAACTGCTGACCTGCTTGGATTCTGTCACACACATTTCCTGACACAATCAGTCATTCTGCCTTCACCCTGCCTCCACCACAGCCTCAGGACATGCCTGCTGCCCCTGCTCTTTCCTCATTGCCACACTTCCCACCACCCCAGCCAAAAACGGGGATAGCCTGGTGCTGGGGAACACCAAGTCCCTGTGTTTTCCTGCCTGCACACCTGGCAGTCCTGGGCTGCTGGAGGCCAGATCCACCCTGCAGCACTGCCAGGAGAAGTGCAGTCATTAATTGCAATATCACCTGCACTTTTGCAAAAGTGATGGGGAAATGTCCACATGAACCGTCTGGTGCCTATGGTGGGCACTGTAGTGAGTTTAAGGCACATTTTAAGGCACATTCAGAAGAAATGGTGCCATGTATTCACCACCAGTGCCTCCATCGAAGCCCTGAGCTAGCACAGAATCTGATGAGATCATAGCATGGGGCCCTAAGCTTTACAAAAGCTCCAGCATCTCTCTGTCAACAGAGAGCTGAGGGGTTTTTTTGGGTAAAAACTTGGGTTGTAGCTCCTGACTGATGCTCCTGGCTGGCTTCCTGGAGTGCTTCTAACTCTTTCCAAGATCTTTTAAGCAATAATTACTCAATAACGAGGTGACACCTATATTATTTCTGGTTTTTGACCCAATAATGACCACCCAAGGCCCACAATGCAGACCTTTTCCACCTCATTACAGAAAACCACCCAAACCCATGAAGAAGAAGGAAGAAGAAGGTGAAGGAGAAGGACTTAGACAACACCCTAAATCCTCTATCTTAACTCACACATATTACTGTGTACTAAAATCTCAAATCTAAGTTTTTAGCATTCCAACTGTCCTGAGTTTAGGTCAGCTGGGCAGACTAATGATCCTCCTGTCACAGGGACTCTGATGAAGGGCAGATTGGGGGTGTAGAAAGGCTCAGAAGCATCAGCCTCTTGTCACCTGCCTCTGCAGGTCTGCTTCCTCCTGCACCTCCTTTCTGCACCCTAACTTGCAGGGTTTAGTGCAAGAGTGGAGGTTTTTGGATGTGCCACTTAGGGGCAAACTCACCAATGAGCGTTTTCAAGGTGTAACTCACAGGGCTGGAGGCAGAGGGGGGCTTGGCACGCTCACCCTAAAACGGTGCACAGAGCCATTTAGGCAATTTATTGGGAAAAATAGAAATATTCTCATACAATGCCATGCATATTGCCACACTGGTGACATGCATGCCATTGTATATGAATATTTGTAACTTCGCTGATGTGGGGCTGTTGAGTAATTAATGTAATTATCTACTACATCCACTCACAGCAGTTCTGCTTCCCCTGCTGCTCCCATGCCTTGCACACACCCTTTGACACCACACAAAGGAGCAAGGAAGGTTTTGCCATCCAAATTTCCAGACAAACTGATACAATTGACACAACAGCCCTCTCTCCTATTTTCCATGTTTTGTTTCAGCTTCAACACTTACCAAAATGTTACTTTAACACCCAGGGAATGGCTTAACCCAGGTAATAGGGGAAAACCTTGGCACAGATCAGCAGCTCCTGTACCTGGCACTGATTAGATTAACACCAGGAACCACTGTGGGCAGTGTGATCTTTATGGCCATCCCTTTCTTGCTGAGAAAGCTCACATCTTCCAGTTAACGGTAGCTGTGCCAGTGATTTCTTTGATAGATGGTGATAAGCACTTAAAGGAACAGATTAAACAGCCCTTTGCCTTTCTTTGAGATATCCAGTCCCCACTAGCAGTGGGTAGCATTTCTGAAAGAGCCTAGAGCCCATTTTCCAGCAGGTTTTAGTCACAGACTTTCACATAAGCTCATTCATCCTGGCCTTTGGGTTGTGGTTACACACACATTTCTCCAGGACGTGGAGTCAGCATCAGCAGGAGATGTCCACTCTGGCTCTGCCCTGCTCCTGCCACCCCTCTGTGCCCATGCAGAACAAAGAGGGCAGTGTAGGCACTGCCACAAGCAGCCCTGGCTGGTGGCAGCACGGCTTGCTGGAGCCAAAAGTGCCATGGAGAAAAATGTTTGTGGAACCACATCTCCGAGCACTTCTCAGCGGGGTGAATTAATGTCCACGGTGCTCCAGCCAGGCTGCCACCAATCCCTGAGCTCTGGAGACAGCCCAGGTGGGTTTCTCATGCTGTTCTGACAGGTGCTTCAGGTGCTTCTGATGCATTTTACATTCTAGCTGCTGGTTTGGCTTTGCCTCGCCCAATGGCAGGAACGGCGCTGGTCACGCTCAAAGAGGCTGAGCCCCATCCATCATTGTGTTTCAGGGAAGCAAACAAGCATGAAAGCACCTGGAGATGGACAGCCCTGGGCTAGCAAATCCTGATCCCTCAAGGCCTGCTGCTCTGCCTGCTGCAAACACACTATCTGACAACCATAAATCACCAACTTATTATGTAATGGCCATTCCACAGACAAAGATGCATTTCACAGAGAGTATGGTTTTAATAAATAGGCAGCCTTGCAGTGGCTAGGCTGGAGCAAGCCAGTGATCTCAGTCCAGTTCCTGCTGGAAAGGTAGCACAAAAAACACGGGCACAGATGGGTGGATTGTTCATGGGCTGCAGCAGAAGCAGAATAAATTTCTTGCCCAGGGCAGGTTATGGCAGCAGTGCCATTGCCTGGCCCAAAGGATTGGATCCCTTGGGTGCCTCACTGGAATTCTCAGGCCAAATATGTGCACAGTTAACTTGGGAGCTCTAATTAATTCCCCTCAGTGTTACCATGCAGTGAACATGTGAGTTCTGACCCACCTTCACATGTGCAAAGCATGCATTTCTGAAATGCAACGGGAAATGTTCATTATTCTTGGATAGAGCTCCCTTTGAGCGCAGCAGCTACAGCAGCTGTCGTCATTTACTGCATTACCAAGCACCATTTCTGCGAATTTATACCATCATGTCCCCGAGTTCTGTGCCAGCAATATGCTTAAGCCACTGCTGCAAAATAATCCCGTCTATATTGGCCACATATTTGAGATATTATGATTAGACTTTTTTAGTGGGTGTTAGGAATTATTTTTATAAATGCAGCATGTGTGTATGCACGAGGGTTTTTACAATCAGCCCTAAAAAGGAAAGAAATATATTTTCATTCTTATATTTTGATGTGGTTCTCCTCCATCAGGCTAATAGAGCTACGCCAGCCCTGTAAAATATTTATGAAATAATCAAATATGAAGAAATAATGTAATTTAGTGTGGGTTTTTTTCCTGAATTATGGCTTTTTACATATTTCCCACAGACTATCAAACCTGTAACTTTGACAGAATAGGTGTGGATACCTGGGGGTGGCTGATATCAGTCAGAACACAGACTGGTGTCACTGTTTTAGGAAAAAGAGGTATTAGCAGGCACCTTTACTGCACCCTGCACTTCCAAGCCATGCAAGAACATGTAACATCACCTTCCACACATATTAAAATACATATTGAGGAGAATTCAGACTGAAATATCTTCAAATTTTAGTTGTTATAATGATACCAAACTGTTGACCTTTTTCCCCCCACCCCAGCTTAAATCTGGAGAGAAAAATGTATATTCCAGTAGAAACACATCTGCAGATTATTTTACAGACAAACCTGTTCTGGAAAACTAATTCCAAAATTTTATTTTATGGAGTAGCATGAATCTTACTAATAATGATCACAAAATAGTAGAATCTAGTGCAGTTAAAAAAAAAAATAGGGTATGTGGGACTGCAGTTTGAATGGGGAAATAAAACACTCATGTCATGAGTGTCTCGTTACATTTCTTACAGATCTATTGTCCTGTTTGCAGAGGACATTGCAGAATGCATTCAACCATTGTTAATGGTTGAACTCAATGATCTTAGAGGACTTTTCCAACCTTAATGATGCCCTGATTATAGGATATTTTGCCAGAGAGGGTCTGAAAATTTATATTTCCTCTGCCACTGAGATCCAAAAGCGTCTGGAACTGGGTTTACTACAGCTCCACATTCCAGAGTTTGATCCTGAGGATACACACAGGTGCTTTACCCAGTGAACACTTCATATCTTATTTCTTCCTGTTCCTTCCCTCCTTCATACCTTTTAATGAGCCAGTTATTTATCAAATGGAAAGGAAGACTCAACTGAGAAGTGCAACCACGTCTGCTGAGATTTCCCCGAGCCTCAACACTGATTCAGCACAAAAAACACTTTCCCAAAGGGCTGCCAGAGTCTTACTCTAGCAAACAAAATTCAGGAGCTGTAGGAATCCCTATTTCTGGTCAACCTGCATTGTCTTTTTCCAGATCTGCTTGGCTTAACCTGGATAAAGATGGGAATGTTCTCCCAGAACAAGCCAGAACTCACAGTCTCTTCTCAAATCAGCAGGCTTGAGTTGACTTGTCGGTCCTCCTGTGCTCAGAAGGTCTGGCACCCCAGTGAGACTGCATTTTCACACTAGAATAACTAGCCAACTTTTCCACACATCAGTGTGCTGGGGAGACAGGGATACTTCTGGAATCAGTTTCTCCCTGAGGGTGGAGGAAATGAGGAACAGGGAAACAGAGCTAATTGCAGCCACCTTGCACTACTGAGTTGGTGCTGGAGCATCCTCTGCCAGAGCTTTGCTCTAGAAGAATCATAGAACCCAAAAATGGTTTGGGTTGGAAGGGACCTGAAAGATCATCTAATTCCAGGCCTCCCACCATGGGCAGGGACAGCTTCCACTATCCCAGGTTGCTCCAAGTCCCATCCAACCTGGCCTTGAGCACTTCCAGGGATCCAGGGGCAGGCACAGTTTCCCTGGACAACCTGTGCCAGGGGAGGATCTCTAATGCTGGAGGATTTCTTCCCAGTCTCTTGCAGTTTAGTGGCAGGATGTACAGGGTGTGACACTGCACAGAGGTTGGGACAAGTGGAGTAAAACTGGGGGTTCCTGACTCTGCCCAGACACGCTGCACTTACCCCAACTTCTGTACAGGATGCTTGGCTCTCTTCCAGGCTGGATCTGCCACTCAGAGCAAGGCATTGTAATAAATTCTAGACAGAGATACGACTGTCTGATCCCATGGGACATGGAATTCAGGGAAAGTTGTGGGTGCTGAGATCAGGCCTTCAGATAAACAAATCCTAAGGGATGTTGTGCCCAGCACTTAACATTTTTAGCGAGCTACAACATCGAAACTTTTGGAAAGAGACTTAATTCATTCATGTGAGTTACAGCATTGACTCTTTTCAAAAAGGGTCTTAATTAATTCTTATTTGGAATGGCAAGAGCCTCTGTCTACAAGCTGCCTTGATGTTTTTACATGATCTGCTGTTAAAATCAAAGCAGTGCGTTGCATCACACTTCAGTGTTACCTGCAAGGAACAAGCTGTTACTAATGCCAAAAGATAGTGATCACCAAATGAATGATTTGGGGTTATAGACACGCTGCAGTCCCTTCATTATTCAGGTAGAAGAAGGTGTTTTGAAAATAGAGCAGGGTTTGAGAAAAGAATCTTGGCAATAACTGACTTTCAGTGCAAACCCCGAGATCTGCTTCAGCACTCTCTAGTTGCCTTGGAACCGAATATATTTAACTGTATATTCCTCTTCCTGGAGTTATTTCTGCTGATTTAAAGGCATCCATGTGCCTTTTACTTCCCCTGCATTTGTGAGCAGGGGGGCAACATAAACTGTTTTCAGCCCGGACCCCAAATATTTTGGCTGTTTATCCAAAAGGGCCATGAATTTGATGTAAAATCCACCCACACCTCCAGCACCACGAATGTACACCCCATCCATACATTCTACCCCAAACTAAAAGTTATGCATGTTCTTGCTAACCCAGTTTTGCGTGTGTGTGTGTGCTTTTTTTTTTTTTGTAACAATAGGCCTAAATCCATATTAATGATCCAAAAAAGTGACCAGGCCTCAGCACCTTTTGTCCTCTATACATTAACTATCCAATAATCAACAGTAGCTGTCCTGTACTCTGGTGTCTTTAGCCTAATTCAGAGGGACAGATATTTATCATCACCCTTGAATTGGGTGACCCATTCTGACAGGTCGACATCCTTATTTATGTAACAATGTCATAGACAGTAACTGCTAATGAGTGGAGTGACACAGAGGTCTGTTAGATGGAAAGGCAGAGGAAAGCCGAAAAGGGCATGAGGGGTTAATGGGACTTTTCTGTTCCAGCCTCCTGGGATGTGTAATTATGTTCTAATAAGAAATGAATGTATTGATTAGATTAGTGTGCAATTGTGTTCATGTGCACACGTATAGTGCTGCATGTATATAGACAGGCATTGTGTGTGCCTCTCGTCCCCTCAGTGTGTGTTTGAACCCAAAGGATCTCCGTGCTGGAGCCAAAAACAAGCAGAGCACTCCCACAGCCCTCTCCTCGTCCTCACTGTGGCAAACTCCATGTGAATCCAACTGGAGTTTATCTGAGTAAAAGCTGAATTTAACCCCAGTAAACACCAAATAAGGGCTTCAGGATTAGGCCCTCACAAACAAACGACTTCCTATTTGCATTGTTTGGGCTAAACACTCACCATCACTTGAGGGAGCAGCAGAAGCAGCCAACCCGCTGTAAACAGTGTCATCTGCTGAGGAGACCATCCACCAGCCAAAGTAGGCCATGATCCTTGCTGATGGAGGGCCACTTCCAGCAGCCTGCTTACAGTAGGGAGGAATTTGGCCCGGCATTCTTTCTCACCGAGGAAAATATGTTCCCTGACAGGTCAAGGAAAGCATCCTTCACACGCTGACAAAGGGCCGATTCTCCCTCCCGAGTGCGTGTGTTCTGAACTCGGGGGTGAATTCCCCCGATGGGAAAGACACAACAATAGGGGAAAGCAGGGCAGAGAGGGGGGAAGGAAAGCATGTCTGAAAATTAGAGCTGCCCAGAGAGCCCAGGGAACGCAGCTGATAGCGGCGCCCTCGCTGACGCTAATCCGGGCGGGCAGCGGAGCCGTGGGCTTGCTACCTTGCACTGTGCAAATTCCAGCCATGAGCTGAGCCTCACACGTCCTGGGCACTTGGATGTGATGTCTGAGCTGGGAAGGGACAAAGAGGGTGGCAGAAGAATAGGCTTTTTGGGTCACCACCTCAGCCCCCCGTGCCCGGGATAACGAAGGCAGCGGCACCAGCGCGCACTGTGACAAATTAGTATCTCCAGTTACATGCTGGAGAAGAAATAAATTACTTTCTAGTGACTCCCTCTGGAAAGAAGCAGCATTATTAGGCTCTAATGGGATTTCCTTCCATCCCAGTCTTGATTAGGACCTTTGTGAGGCAGAGGGGAGGGAGGGAGAATGGAGAACCAAAGGATTCTCGAGTCTGAGGAGGGTCCACTTTACCCAAGTGTAACTTTTGTGAATCGTGGTTGGGATTCCAGATGTAGCACTCAGGAAAGGCTGAAGATGCAAAGATGCAAAAAAGGGATTTACCAGGCAAGATTTCCAAACATTTCAGAAATGTTTAAACAAAGTAATGTAAAAACACACTAGGTTCGGTGTCACAAAAGAAGAATCTCTTGGAAATGGATTCTCATTAATCCAGCTTTTTTCTTGAAGAATGAAAGACAGAGGGTAATAAAATACAGCACATGCAATGTGGAGGTCAATGGACCCCTAAAGTCTGACTTTTATCTGAGGGATAATGATTAAACACATTTCTGTCTCATTGCCATACTATTGCAAATTTCTTCATCTGAGCAGCACTGGTTTGTTTTTTTGTTTGGCTTTTTAAAAAGTGTTTTGATGCAGATAATCATTCAGGGAACGTATTTATAAAAGACAATGTATTTCTATTCCCTAAGAGAGACTTAAAATCCAAGCGAGAGCTAACTGTGAAGGCCCACCTAGTAGAAATCTGCCTCAAGGTTCAAAACAGAGAGTAAAAAAGGCCTGGAACTGGTGATGGCTGTAGGACTGTTATCACTGACTTCATCAGGGCTGAGATCACATGTGAAATGAAAGAACTGGAGAAGGAACAACCTTGCAAAATGGTGGTATTTTCTTCCAAACAAAGTGTGATGCTCAAGGCAGCCCAGTATCCAGGATGGATAACAGGAATGCCCTCTGAAGGCAGAAGCACTGCACAGTTCAAACCCAGGTCCGAACAGCGGATGCAGGGGAGTTAATTTTTCAGCAAGTGCTGAAGTCAACTTTTTTCAGCCAAACTGACCCTTTGACTCCCAATGGTTGAGGGTTGGTTCACATTTGAACCGTTCACACAAAACTGATTTCCCCATTATATTGATGGGAACTCTGCAATGCAATGAATCATCTTCAGCTGGCTGATTCATTTCACAGGGCGACTTGAGGCAGCAAACTTGGAGCAAGGTAGCCCAAACTAAGATGAAATATCCTTCCCTGTCCCATTTATTAGTGTCAGCATCAGCATAAGCTTTTCTCCTTAATGAACCAATCTTTCATTCAGGCCAGAGAGGATCCTGAGAAAGTTTTCCTCGCTTCTTTATATTTTGCCAAACTTCTAAGTGGGCTCCTAAAAACTTATTGAAAGAGCATTACTCAGTCTGACACATTCCATTTATTTCAATATGGTGACAAAGAGGGAAGATCTAGTTAAAAATATTGCAATAGCCTTATGGGATACTTATGGTTTTTTTTTTTTTTAAATGTAATGCATCACAATAGAATACTTTGTTTTTGTAGAAGGGCATTCTGTATTCTCCAAAAAAGCTGCTGACTTAATCATTAGTTATGATGAGAAGAGATTTAGTGCTCTCTTTCTTTACACTGTCACTGAGAACAATGTCTATGAAAAAGCCTATGCTTCCCATTATAAATCACTATAAGCTCCATGAAAATTTCTCCCCTACCCTGGGGTTTAAGGGAGCAGATACTCGGTGATGCAGCCTCCCAACAGCAGCACTTTATGCCGAGCTCTACGAGGCTGTGGAATGCCATGGTTCACCCCGAGTCCAGGCACTACCAGGGCGTGCAGTTCCCATTGTTCAGCAGTTTATGAATGGCTTCTCTTTGACACAAAAAATGAAATACCTCTTCCTTTGCAGCCCGTACATATTTTTAAAGTGCTCTAAAACTGTAGCACGTTGCCACTCTCAGCACTACAAATATGTATTACTGTTGATCATCTGCCTTTGAGAATTAGTGCAACCTTTGCTCCTTCACCCTCTCATGCCCAAATTTCAGATCTTATTTAGGGTAAGTGAGGATTCAGATATAAAGCAAATAAAAAAAGAAATGGTTCATAGGTGCTTCCTTCCTGAGTGAAGAACACAGTGTCACATCATCTCAGAAGGACAATTCAACCTTAAAGGTTTTGTAGGGGCAGTTCTGAGATGCATAAGCATCTCTCAGAATTATTTGTGTAGGAAATACAGATCTTGAGACCTAGCATTAAACATGGAGTGTTTGAAAGTCTTTAACCTTCTCCCCTTCCTTCACTTTTCTCCCATATCATAGCCACATACATTGCCTGGATTTTATTGTATAACTTTGTAAAGAAGAAAAGAAGAAAAAAGAAAGTGAGTGTTCCACACATCTGTCAGCAATTTTGTTTGTTTGTTGGCCCAAGCTGACAGCTTTTCTTGTGTTTCCTACTTTATCAGAAGTCTATCACAATGTTTTGAAGAAAAAGAGCCAAGACATTTTCCCTAGATTTTGGTGTCCTCTAACATTTGAATTAATTCTTCTCAATTTGTTTCTTATTTACTTCTTCCCTCATTTCTTGAAGATAATATTCCGAGAAGCAGAGACGCTCGTTTCATCACGAGCTGCCTCAAATCTGTCCTTTACCAGGTTTCTAAATCTGCAAGCCCTGCTCAAAGTCCATACCACTGGGCTCACTTTGAAAGGTTCACTTTGATTCAAAGTTCTCAGCCACCCACGCTGGACCTGAAAGGCCACTGGAAATAACCCTTGTCTGCTTTGTTTCTCAGGAGCCAGAATAGACACATTCCCTCTGCTCTGCCCTGAGATATGGGTTTGGCTCACTAAGCACACATCAGCTGCAGAAGCAGCTGGCTGCAGAGCAGTTTTCATGGAACCCAGGAGCCTGTGCCCTCTGGAAAGATAAAAAAAATTGTTTCAGTCATTTACCGTTACAGTTTTTAATTTATTTGGATGAGGTTTGAGGTGGCTAACGGAGGCAGTCTAAGGTCAAATTCTTACTGGCCTTTGATTTCAGTTTGGTGATTGGCACTGTGAATAAAATCAGCTCTAAATCTGTGATGAAACATGCCACCTATGGATGCTAGGTGCCTGCAAGGCCTTTGTGCTAGAAAGCAGCGAGATAAAAGCACGAGATGAAAGCAGATGTTTTATAGGTCCTTGGCTTCAATCACAGCTCCCAAAGCCACAGGCTGACATCAGGATTTGAATTTTCACATAAAAGCAAGGCATGCCTTAGCCCTCACAGGTAAGTTATGCCTGAGGACCCTCCTTGA
This sequence comes from Pycnonotus jocosus, assembly GCA_013400435.1. Classification (NCBI taxonomy): domain Eukaryota; kingdom Metazoa; phylum Chordata; class Aves; order Passeriformes; family Pycnonotidae; genus Pycnonotus; species Pycnonotus jocosus. The sequence continues at coordinate 26,294 of VWYP01011679.1, forward strand.
TGGTTTTATGGATGTCTGAGTTTCCAAGCTGAGCCAATCCTGCTGATGGGCTGGGAACAGAGGCAGCCTGGGGATTCCCAATGTCAGCATTCCCTGGAGGAGCCCCACAGGAGTCACCAGCATGGCCACCCTGTCCCTGCCTGGAGCTTTTAGACAGACAACACCCTGCCCAAAGAGAAAGAGTGGTTGATTGGAACAGCGTTTTCCAAAGAGAATCCTACACAGAAGGCAGCTCTTGTGTGGAGAACCTCACCACGGCACAGGTGCTGCCCAAGCACAAATGGATTGCCAAAGGCTCAGGCTGTCTCAACCCATCTGGAGTCTGAAGAGCCTGGACAAAATCAAAACTCTTTAAACTTCTCAAAATCCTCCAGTAATGACAGCAATTAGCATCTGTCATCTCCATCATCTCCAATCCTACAAACAACTTTAATCTACTCTGTAGATCTGTTCGCAACTCCACCTGTGAAATTTTTGCTTTCTAACATTGAAATGAAGTTGAAAAACCCGTGGCAAAATTAAAGCTTAAATTGCAAGTTTTAAACCCCTGAAAACGTAACAATTATTGGCAATCACCTGCTTGACTGATCTATCTGGAGTTGCTGGTTTCCTGTGATGGATTCTGTCATCCCAATTTACACTAATCCAGTCCTGCTGGAACCCTGGGCACTGAGAATTCCAGCCTTTCTGTGCTGCCAGGCACTGACCCCCAAGCAAACCCTGCACTGACCTGAGGCTGTGGAGAGGCTCCCAAAATTGAGTGACAGCGCTGGGATTGTGGGGGTGGAGTTTGGATAAAAGTGTGTGATAGCACAGGGGGGAAAACTCAGAGTTTAAGGGTTTAGAATACAGTAATAGATATATAAAGCAAGATGGAAGTTTTAGGCTGTAGGCTAAGCCCTTCTTTTTTACCTTCTTCTCCATGGGTCTGGGTGGTGTTTTGTGATTGGAGAGAAAAGTCCTTAATGCGGGCCACAGGTGGTTGGGTATTGGGTTAAAAGTAAAAATAATTGAGGTGTCATTTCTTAATTGGACAGTTTATCCTTAAAAGGCCTTGTAGAGAGAGGGATATGGCTCCATTTATTCATTTGTTAGCTGGAAGTGCTGGAGAACTCATGGTTTGTGAGACTGTAATGTAGATAAGAATTAATAAACATCTGAGTCTGAACACGAAATATCATCTGAGCATTTAATCCCGACTCCGGTGAAAAAGAAGATAAAACGCAACGCACTCCCCTCCAAAACCACCTTTGTGCTCTGGCTTTGAATCTCACAGCTTTTCAGGACAAAACCAGGCCAGTCTATCCCCACTTCTTCTCATTTCCGCTCTTCTGCCATCCAGGGATCTCCCCAGACTGACCACCCTGGCTTTGCTAATCTCTCCAGGGCAGGCAGAGCCCAGAGAACAGATGGTTCTCTCAAAGGATCCTTGTCCTCCCTGCAGGTTTTCTACCTCCAAACCAGAGAGGAAAAAAGTGGAGCAAACGTGACCCTGGCAATTGAGATCCTCTGCTCGTACAAGCAAGGCTATTAAAGCTGAACAGGAACATACATCATAATAATTAAAGTGGGCACGGGTTGGCTTTGAATTGCAGGAACTCTGGGTGACCACATTTCACTTTCCCTGTCACTGGCTGAGATAGAATTTCCTCCTTCTCATCAAATGGCAACTCTTTTATTTATGGATTACATCTATGCCTTGGAAGGAGGTAGAGTTACTGATAAAGTTTTCCTGAAAAAAAAAACAAACATGCTGTATTTTCTTTCAGCTCACAGATGACTGCAGTTGATCACATCTGTTTTCCAGCAGACATCAGTGTATCCAATTAGAAAGATCACAGAATATTTTAGAGGTCTTGGGATTATTTGGTCAGCCAAAAGATTTGGGCTTTGAAAAAGAACAAGAAGACAAATCTGGTATGTGCTAGTTTTTTATGACAACCATGGTAAAATATTCTCTTAAAACTCGTTACACAGATCTAATCCTTAGCATTATACATATATACGTGTAAAAACCAAGAATTTGGGGGAGTTTTACTATTATGTTAAAAACTGTGGTGACTAAATGAGTTGCAGTCCTGTCTGAACTGGCAGGAAAGGTTGAGGTGTTCATGGTCTCAAGATATTTCAAACATAAAAAATAATCAAACTCTTCTTTTCCTTGAAAGAATGCATGAAGCCTTAAAAAAAAAAAAATCACTCATCAGAAGGATGGAAATGTTATCAAAATGTAGCTCCTGGTTTTGATAAGTTGCTTAAATTTTCACCTTCAGCTCTGATATGACAAATGCAATGCACAGAAGAATCTTCAAACTAAAAATGGGAGGGTTTTGATCTCTGCATTTCCAAAATGAAAATCTACTTTGACACTTTCATTTTAGGATGTTCACAACAGCAAGGGAATCAAAATTTATGGAGAAATATTGATATCAAATCAGCTTGAAGTAGCAAAGTCTGAAAATGTCTTTGAAGTGTCTCTTGCAGTTAATTTCTTGGTTTTCCACTAATTCTTATGTCCATGATGCCCTCCTGTAAATAATATCCCAGGATCTGACAGCTGAAACCATGGGAGCTCCAATGGGTATCTACAGACTCATAGTTCAGTAGATTTAGCAGTTGTTGAATTTTTCTGGGTTTGGGGAGGAAAAAAAGCAAGAGAAAACAATTGGGCATTAAGGACAAAAAAAGGCAGAACACAGAGTCAGAAGGGACTAAAAAAAAATATCTTGACAAAAGCAGATTAGATGGGATTTTGAGCAAGGTGCAACCTGTGGAAAGATCTTTGTACTACAAGGATGCTCTCCCTTGTGGCTTGATGCCTTCAACTGAGCAAAACTTTGCATTCCTGTGCAAAACAAACAGGACTATAGGAGAATTTTTTTTTAAAAAAGGCAACTCTGTGGCAAATCAGTCAGTTTTAGAAGGAAACAGCCAACCTTCAAATAAATTCACTGTGAGTCTTTCAGCCTGAGAGCTCCTTCTTTCCCAGTGCCACAGCAGAGACACCCAACACCACAAATTCCACACAAAGGTGATGGAGCATCCCTGCTGTGGAATCTGAGCCAGCCCAAAACCCTATGAAAAACCCCACCCCACACCTGCATGGGGCTGTGCTGCACCTTTCCTTCCACAGGAATCCCTTCACCTTCCACTGGTGCTGCTGGGACAGGGCTGTCAAACCCCTCAGGACAAAAAGGAGTCCTGCAGGACCTCGTTATACATTAAATAAAAAACCTTGTAGCCTTGCATGCAGTCCATTTTACTCGGGCAAGTGTGGTTTTTGTTAGACACATAAAACACAGAGTGGGCTTTACTGGCTGATCAGATCCCGTTAAAGCAAATTGCATGTTTAAATACAAAGGATGAAAGGAGCTCTCTTACTCTACAAATTTCTAGCAGCGCTGCGCCTTAAAAGGAATTTTATAGGAAATTTGTAGCTTTGCAACCCAGCTCATGAAGCAGGGGGCATAAAAAGGACATGTGTTCCAGGAGCAAATGCATTCCATATTTCAGAAATAATAAGTTCTTGCCCAAACCCAGATCTCATCAGCGCAGAGAAAGGATTTTGCACCCATGGGAAGAAGGAGTTTTCTGTCTCCATCAGAACAACTGCAATCCACACAAACATCCAAGATTTCACATCAGGGGAAACGCTGTCCCAGTAGATCTGGCTCGTAGGAAATGAAAAGATTAAAATATTCCAAGAGCAGTAAGGTTTGTACAAGTGAATCTTCATAGAGGCAGGAAGAAAAATGTTCATGTGGTCTTGGAATTAATGAAGGTTGTAGGATCAGAAGGTGAAAGACACACAAACACCTCATAGCCCTCAACCACAGTAATAATTGTACTCTATATGGGTATTTATATTATTTTATATTAATAAACATATTTTGTATCTTATATAATTATATATATTTTATATTATATATAATATATTATTATAATATATTATAACATATTATAAATTATATTTATATAAAAATATATATATAAATATA
>VWYP01011679.1:38248-58852 GCA_013400435.1 Pycnonotus jocosus
AAAAAAAAAAAGGCACCACATCCTGCTATGTCTCAGTTGCACTGCCTTTATTTAATATTATGGCAGCATGATTAGCCATATTAGACAATATAAAATCTGCTTTCCCTGCTCAAAAGAGAATCTATTTATCTGTATTTACTTCCTGCTCGAAATTGTTTGACAAATGCTTACGGGCAGACAAAATCTGTCCAGCAACTGTTTGTAAATACACGTTGGAAATATTTTTCAGCTCTCTCAGGCAGCGTTTCTTGGTGGCAGTGGTGACTAAGCAGTGCAAGCAGCTGCCAGCAATTCTCCCCCAGCCACGTTTGTCCTGGACACCTCGGAGCAGTCAGGAGGAAGGGAGAGCCAACAGCAGCTCAGCAAAAGCTCTTCAGCAATTTACACCCTTGGCATTGCAATCAGACCACCTGAACCCCGTGGGACTGATTCCATTTCCTGTTTGGTTGATTTAATCTTTACAAGTTACTCCTGTTTCTTCCTGAAGTGAATGCTCCTTCACTGCAAAACTAATTCTGTTCCATTATTAAATAAGTGTTGGCTGCTAATCAACACTTTGCCTTCCTGAACAAGCTCCATTTGCAAACAAACCAAATTTAAAAGGAGAATAATGACGAGAAATCGTTTAAAAGCCAGGACAAGACTCTCTGAGTTCATCTCCCTAATTATCTGTCACCCTAAGAGCACTTTGCTCAGTTTAGATTAGAAAAGTGAAGTTTTGCTGCAGAAATGCCGATGTCATGAGGAATAATCATGGGTACTTTCAATTCCCTTTTTTGCGGGAGACTTGGGACACTTGTGTCACCAGTGAATAATTGCACTGAAGCTGGGGGGGACTATTCCATCATGATAAAGATAAGACAGATTTGGCCCAAGGAGGCTGATTTTTCTGCTGGTATTTTGGACAGCTATTTCCATATGCTGATGGAAAAAAAAAACAACCAAACCACAAAAAACCTTCCTGTAATAGTTGGTTCTATAGCTTCTGTAATAAAACTGGACCAAATTCTGCACCAACAACTTGTGTGAGCAGGGCAGGAAACATTTCTGTTTAAGTTACAAAAAATTTTGTCTCATTCCTCCCTCCCTCCCAGCTGCACAGATATTCCAAAGCACAGCTCACAGTTCAAAGCAATTATTGTTGTAAAATACCTTGGCTATCATCAAGGACTTCACTGTGGTGGTTTGGAGGCAGCCTCAGTGCTTTCCCCCCCTTTTTTTTCACATCCTGCTCTGAGTTGCCACTTTTGGGTGGTATTTGGGTCGTATCTATTGGCTGTGTGTACATTTCTTGCACACCTGTGCTCTGTGTTAAAAGCTGGGACACTAAACCATAAATTTATGTTGTACAGTTGCATAACAGATAAATGCTCTGAAAAATCAGGGATAACAGAAATTAGCTGAAAGTTGAAACAGCAGCAGATGGGATCTTGTGAAGGACTGACAGGTTAGTGTAGACTGACACAAACAAGAGTTCTCTATTCAGAATCCTGGAATGTACTGGGTTGGGAGAACCCATCAGAATCATTAAGAACATTTCAATGTCTTTTCACACACTTCAGAACTAGGTATTGGCATAAAACATTGCAAAGATGCCAGTTTCAAACCTTCAAGATCATGCAGGAGCAGTTTTCACCCAGGGCACAAGAATGACTCCTCAACTTCATGGTCTTGGCGCTTCCATCTTAGTCAAGTAAAATCCACCAGGAGAATTTTAATGTCAGTGAGAAATTTGACTGAAAGAGACATAAAATCTCCTCCACCTGGAATTTGCCACAACTGAATGAAAGTGAAAATACAGAGCTAGGTTACATGCATCCAGTGTACATAAAATTAAAATATTGGATAGGGATAGGTAGTCCAGACTAATATCGCCCTCCTTTTCCATGACATTCCTCAAAAAGCCTGAAACAGTCTGGGTTCACTCACATATTTCTTTGGGAATGTTTGGGTCTGAGGTTTTGTGCTGAAATGTCAGGCACCTATTGTTATGATTTTAGTATCTATGTTTTAATTCTTTTCTAGCACTTCAGTGGAACAGGGATTTTTCAATTAGCTCAGTGCCCTCTGGATGGCTTTTCAGAGTAGCAAGTGCAAATTTAGATGGTGAAGAACCAGAAGTGGTGAAAGTCCAGCTAGAACTAGTAGAGGTCCTGAAGTATGGGACAAAATTCAGATTTGATTGCTGATAACCTCATAAAATTCTTTCCATATCACTTGTTTTTCTCATGTTTATGAAGAACCACAAATAACATCCTTATTTCCCGGGATCATTTCAACGATAAATTAATGAGTGTTTACAAATCATTTGGATTTTAGAGTGGATGGGGAGTGGGGAAGAAAACTAAATAAGAAACTTGGATGGGCCAAGAAAAACAGCAGATTTTCTTCATTCTGTTCTCAGGAAAGCATGTGGGTATGTGCTCAAATCTACCCCAGAAAATGAGAGCAGAAATCAGAGCAGAAGCCCCTAGAGTTAATTGTGTGCTTTGGTGCTTTTGCAACGGGGAAAATCGACAGGTATAACTGGAAAATGTGGAGTGTTTGGCAGTCTGAGCCCTCTCAGTGCTCCTCCATCTGTCCCCAAGGCTGGCATGGCTTGGCCACGACTGCCCTGCCACTGCAAACACTGCATTTGCCCAGATGAGCATCACAGGCAGCAGCACTCGGGCACCTGAAAGCAGAATTGGTCTCATCACGTTTGAAAGGCGAGTTTTAAATGTTCTCCAGGGCAGATGGAGTGAGTGGCAGAACAACCCATCCCATTGGGGAGCCTGGACCATAAACCTGGGCTCAGGGATTTGGACTCCAGCTGAACCTTGCAGCTCCTGCTTTAGCCAAATGCAGTGAAATTGGACTGGAGCACGGGAACTGGAACTACTCAATCAGTATTTATTCGATCAGCACAGCAAGCGGGCACAGGCTGGGCGCTGTCCCAGCGCTGCCCTTGGAGAGCCCTCGCAGTTATTTAAGGAGCATTCTTTTAATATACTTGAAAGAAAGCAACTCCTGGCCTGCCGTGTTATCAGCCCTGTGCATCTCAGGATCTAACACGTTTTGGAGCTGGTTATCAGCGGCAGTAAAATCAACATTTTATAGGCTTCTATTCTTGTGCCATATTTGTAGAAGTCGCAGCGCTATCGCGGAACAAATGCCTCTTTCATTGCCTTTCTGGAAACATAAAGTTCCTTTAAAGCCCAGAAAATTAAATTGTGTTCGTCTGGGAGACGGCGTGTAGACAAAATCTGCTTCAAAAGTCAGAAGGCCCCTGAGTCAGAGGAAAGTTCAATTAATTTGTCAGAGAACCGAAAACAGATGATTTCAATCAGCACCGGGGAATGACTTCATGGCTGGGAAAGGCCGGAGCTCCGCTTCCAGCCGCACTGACGGGCGGCCCCGCGGAGCTCACGCTGCTCCGAGCGGCTGGGCTGGGCTGGGCTGAGCCGAGCCGGGCTGGGCTGAGCTGAGACGAGACAAACCAGACTGAGCACAGCCCAGCGGGGCAAACCGAGCCGAGCCGAGCTGAGACGAGACAAACCGGGCTGAGCAAAGCCCAGCAGGGCAAGCCGAGCCGAGCCGAGCCCAACCCAGCCCAGCCGAACACACACGAACTCAGCCCAGCCGAATATACACGAACACAACCGAGCCGAGCCGAGCGCTGTCCCGCGGGCTCATGAATGGCCGGGATGCCGCGCCTTCCCATTGGCTGCGCAGTCTGCGGGACTGGCCAATCAGCGCCGCGGGCGCAGAAGGGGCGGGGTTTGTCCGCCACCACCGCTGTCCCGGTCCTGTCCCGGTCCTGTTCGTCCTTTGTCTCATTCCTGTCCCGTTCCTGTCTCATTCCTGTCCTGGTCCTGTCCCGGTCCTGTCCTGGTCATGTCCCGTTCCTGTCCCATTCCTGTCCTGGTCCTGTCCTATTCCTGTCCCATTCCTGTCCCGTTCCTGTCCCATTCCTGTCCTGGTCCTGTCCCATTCTTGTCCGTTCCTGTCGCGGACCAGTCCTGATCCTGTTCCGTTCCCGTCCCGACTCTGTCCCGTCCTGGTCCCGTCCTTCTGTCCCGTGCCTTCACTGTCCTGTGCCTCCAGCTGCGCCGTCTCGCCTCTGTCCGTTCCCATCCTTGTCCCGTCCCGTCCCTGTCCCGTCTCATCCTGGTCCCATTGTGGTCCCATCCCTGTCTCGTCCCGTCTTGGTCCCATCGCACCGCTCTCTGTCCCATCCTTGTCCCGTCCTTCCCTGCATCCCATCCCTGCTGCTTTCCGGTCCTTCCCGGCGGCGCGGGCGCGGCTCTGGGATGCGGGACGGGCGCGGCTGTCCCGGTGCCACCCTCGGGAGGCTTTTCCTGGCCTCACCTGCCAGGGAAGCGCGGATGTCGGGAGATAAACCCCTGTTCCCAGCCCCCGAGCAGGGCTGGCCCCCCGGGAGTTCCATCCCTCCCTGTTTCCCTCCTGTTCCTCCCCGGGGAGCGGGGCCATCCACGTTACACCACAGGAAATGACGGGATCAACCCTCCCAGTTTATTTATCCCTGTCCTTTGGGTTAGAAATACCCCAAAACCTCGCCTGTGCCTTGCCCAGAGATTTGTCGTGCCTGCACGGAGGGCGCGGTGTCACCACACACACCCCAGAGACAAGAAACTTGCTTCAGTGGCAGAAAAAAAAAAAAAAAAAACAACAAAAAACAACAACCAGAAAAACCCACCCAAAACAAATAAACAAACAAACAACAACAACAAAAACCATTTGCGTGGGAAAAGCCCAAAATCCGCTGGCTCCATCCCTGCAGGATTTGGACTGTAAGAATGTGGAATGCATAATAATCTTTTATCATTCCCCTAAGCTGACCACTTTTATGAACAGAAGTAAGAGACAGACACACGAAAAACAGGGGATGTTGCTTTAAAGGATTCCAGGGAAACACCTGTTCCAGTATCATACTTCTTTTTCTTAGAAATATACATTGCTACTTCCCCCAAAGAGGCAATTAAGTTAAAATTAAATCGATTATTTAAAGTAGTAATTACTGTGATTTGAAATAAGATACATTTTAAAATCAATTAATAATAATAACAATAATAATAATAATGCATTCCTTTGTCTTTTAAAGTTTTGTGCTGCTTTAGCTCTGCCAGTATCTCAGGAAATCATTATGTGCCCTGAAAATTACTGATGAAACATATTAGGGTGCACTTTTATTACCCCTCAAAATATTTTCTGCATTTTTTCCTTTTTTAACAAGGTGGCAGGGGTAAAAAGGGGTATTGTTTTTACACTCCACATGAGTGTTATTTCTTTCCATCTTTGGATTCCTTTTTCCACTGACACCAAGGAATTTTGAGCCAGCCCAGAAATGGGTGGCTTCAATCCCTTGTACACAAAACCAACCCCAGCCTCAGCATCTTAATCACGGAGCTGCTGAAAACACTGAGTTTCTCTTGCAGGGCAGATTTTGTCCTTGTCTATTTAACTCCAATTTAGCACTAACTAAGCGCTGACAGAAGACAGATAAAATGGTTGCTGGAAACTGCCAGGAAAAACTCCATCCAGCTCCTACTGAGGGGAGCAGAAAAGTGACGGATGGCTTTGGAGGATAATCAACAAGTGGGAAGGATGGACGCTGGCCAAGTGTGCTCTGTGTACCTCACTCAAACATAAAATAAAACGTATGGCCGCAGTGGACAAGATATTCCACATCAATCCTGCCTCCTGCTCCTCCACAAGACGATATCCTGGAGTCAGCTGGGTCAGGGAATGGCTGGGCTGCTGATCTGACTCTCTTTGGTCACTGAAATGTGCTGGTGCTCCTCCTCAGAAGGCACTGGGATCACCAGGATCCCTCTAAGAGAATGAAAACATCACAACAGTTTATTTTCGGATGAATTTGGAAGCTTTTGTGGAATCCAGCACCAACATATCCTTGAGTGTTAAAAATACATTAATTTTACATTAATTTGTAACTTTAAGTTTTGATTCATCTACCTAAGGAGAGGTACTTCCATTTTCTTCAGGCTAACAGAAGTACATCTGACAGCATTAATGTGTTATAAGGTCGATTGATATTCCTCAGGATCTTTGTAGGATGACATTCACTTTTTCAGATTCTAGAAACTGGCCCAGGGTTTCATCCCAGCACTCCCAGACTCTGGAATAACTCAGGTAAACGTTTGTACTTTGTTTCCTTGCAGGCAATAGTATGTGTCTCTCTTAGCACAGTGCAGTTCATCCTTCTGTGGTCACAGGCTTCATCACAGAATTAGGTGTGGATTTCTCAAAGACAATTTCTCACTTGCTTTTCTTTATTTTTTTTTTAATAGAGGTCTATGCTTACGATTGAGAGTTTATAGAAAAATGGCTTATCCCAAAAAATATTTGCCTTCAGAGTCATCACCTGTTTCTGAACCATATGTGGTGTGTTCATTCAGACTTTGATGCTTTCCTGTTTGTACTGTTAGATCTATATTAATCAGTCAGCCTTCAAACACAGGAACAGCTGATTTTGGAAGGCCAAATTTGGTTGTAGATTGAGGGAATGGAAGATCTGCTGTTCCCCCTGCTGTGACTGTCTCCCTTCTATTCCTTCAGGAAGGTCTGGCAGCTCTGATATCTCCTCTCTCTGCAACCTCAATGGACACAACCTCGAGTAAAATTAATTCCTCTGGTTTCTCAGAACCTGAAAAGACCCTACCTGGTACAACTCCTTACAAAGGAGTAAACACACACACACACAAAAAAACCAAATTAGAATTATTTCTCAAGAAATGAAGAAAATACAATGAAAAGCATAGAGAAAGTAATTTTAAAAGTATATAGAAAAGGGTGCTGTCTTCCTTTCCACAAAGTCAGGGACAACGTTATCACTGGTTTCAGGGGAAGCAGGATGATCCCTCCTTTTCAGAAATTTTATTTTTTGCCTGTTCATGAAACAAACAAGGACCCTGTTGCACATGGCTGTGTTGTGAATGCAAAAATTGATTTATACTCATAATCTTTTCAGAGTTCAAACTCTAACAGCAGAAGTTAAACTGTACAAATATCTGACTCCAAGCAGATAATCCCACTGTTCCAGTCTCTGTTATTGCTATAAAATTATATTTGTACTATTTATGGAATGTGCAGATACAGGGGAAATGTATTTATAGCTGTTTTGACTAGTTCTACTGTATGCTTAGAGAAGAAACCGTGGAATTTGGGGTTTGGCATTTTGGACACTGGGCAAATTAGAGGGCCCCTAACTCTCTTGCCTGCCTTTTGCTGCTGTGTGGTTCTCAGGTCAGCCAGGCATCTCTGGTTGGAAGGGAATACAATTCTGAGCATCAGCTCTGTCCTCCTCAGCTAATTATCTGTACAGTGCACAGCCAGCTTCTCTCCCTGGACTGCAGGAAACGCTGACTTGAGTCACATTTTGGAAAAGCTCTGACATCTCTGAATCAGGAGCAACTTGGTTTTACTGCTTCTGTTTAAGTCAGCTCTTCACACTTGGAATGAAAAAGCTTTTGGAGCTTTTGTCATGAAGAAATAAGAGTGCCAAATCCTTTCGCTGTGCCTACAAATTAAACTTGGGCTTTCCTGTCACCTCGGACATCAGCTTTAGGCATTTTGATATGCACTAATTATGTCAGCTGTAGATTCTTCAATTTCTCTATTCAGTAAGACATAAAGTATTTAATGTTTGTTAAAGCTCAGAGAATACAGCACAGCCTGTTGGTTTGGTTTACAAATGTGGAGTCGTGGCTCCTCCAGTGACCATGAAGAACCTGTTTGCTGCTTTAACCCCTCTTCTCCTGGAAAAAGGACACAGTTGGCTTCTGCAGGGAGCTTTTGAGACCTGGAGAATTTTGAAATGCATTTCCTGCTGCTGCTTGTGCCCATGTAATGCAATCCTACGTGTCCAAAAAGGGCTGTGAGCACGGTCCAAGAAAAACTGCCCCAAAGCAGAAAATCCCAAGCGACGAGTTTTCTTTTGCTTTAAGAACCGGCGTCACTCATCCCGCCGGTGGGATGGGAACAGCTCAAGCATTCCTGGCTGTGGAGATGCCATACCACGATGTCCAGATAGCCTTTCCCTCCTGCCACATGACTGCAGTGATAAGCAGAGTCAGATGAGGCTGCTGGGCCCACGGAGGCGCCTGCAGCTGCTGAAAGGGAGCGGGGTGTGCCCCCCAACCCCGGCACAGAAGGACCTGTGTGCCCCTGGTGCTGACATCAGTGCCCATCTGATCCCTCTGCGGGCTAACTCAGCTCTCTCAGGCACCACAGGGGGGGAAAATAATTAAAATAAGATTTTTAGGTGTTTGCTGGCATAGGGAGATGAATCAGCTTGCTAAGGGGTTGTGGGAGCCCTGCACTGAAAGCTCTGTCCTGCTCAGGAAGGGGAGAGCATGGGTTGGCATCTTTCACCGGCAGCAAACTGTTCTTCAGGCACCTACACGACCCAATCCAAAGATTTTTGTCCACTGGGACAAAAAAAAAGGGGGGGCCATTTTTTAGTGTAATTACACTCATTTTCTCCACAAATCCTTGCCAGCGTTTCCCACTCTTGCAGCATTATGGCTTTGTTGGAGGGAAGACAAAATATTTTCTCCAGTAATTCAGAATTCTTCCTTTCTGAGCAGGAAGAAAAGGCATCATCATAAACCAGCATTGTACTGAGTAATGAACCACACTTGTTTTATCACCCTTTTTTTTATTATTATTACTTTTGTATATGCTGGGAGCACTTAAGAAAATCCAATCAAGAATCAGGCCCACATTGTGCAACGCATTAAACAAACACATAATAAACAGCCAGCCCATGCCACCAGTGACTTTTTGTGCTTGGGGTTTTATAAAACCTTCAAACTGGATTATTTTGGATGAATCTAGACATTCCAAAATGAAGCATCTAAAGTAATGAGTAAAGGAGGCTGCATTGGAAAATGTCATGATTGCATTTAAATAAATTGGCCTAGTTAGATTAAATGAAGAGCCTTTAAAGAAGTAATTCTCCCTCCATTCTGTGCAGAGGTTCTGTCACAGACCACCAGCACTCAAAGTGAAGAGCCTGTGAGAAACAGCTGGATCGAGTGAAAAAAAAAAATAATCAAGAAACAGCCCGATATGCAGTCAAGCCCATTTAATTACGCTTCCTAATTATATTTCCCATGATAATTGCATACAGTATTTAAATGCAGCATGCTATTTCCTGCTCGGAGTGATTAAAAACACCCCGACGATGGGCAGGGAGATGCCGGCACGACCTAAGGACGTCTGAGATGCTGCTGATAAGCGCCGGGATGCGAGAGGGAGAGCAGCCGTGGGCAGAGCCAGCTGCAGGGCACCGAGCTGCTGCTCACCTTGAGAAAAAGCTCCTGGATAAATCCCTCCCGGTATCTGCCTCATCTGAGCTCCTGGGTCCAAAAGATTTCCATCTGAGCGTTTGGGGTTCAGCATCTCGCTGCTTTATTGGCGCATCTGAGGGAGGCTGGCAGAACATCCAGGATTCCGGCGAGGCAGCAGGCAGAAATCGCTCTCCTTTTCCCTCTCTGCCTCTCACTGCTGTGCTGGCCATTGTTATTCCTGTTTTTTCACGGTTTTTTCACAATTTTTGCTGCAGTGCCTGGGTGCTCACAGGTGTTTTATTCCACACCTGTGTCAGGGAAGGAGGAAGCTGGAGGGGAAAAGGGAAAGCAGGCAGCAGGGAGATGGGGTTTGGGGGAAGTTCTGCTGCTTGAGGAAGGGATTGTGTCCCACAGCAGCAATGGGCTGAGAAACCTGAGGCCCCTTTGAGCTGCTCCCAGAGAAACATGGAGGATTTAATTATGCTGGAAGAGATCTTGAAGATAATCCAGTTCCAACCCCTTCCACTGCCATGGGTTGCTCAGAGCTCTGTCCAACCTGGCCTCGAACACTGCCAGGGATGGGGCAGCCACAGCTTCTCTGGGAAACCTGCTCCTCTGCCTCCAAATCTTATTCCTTTGGAGTTTTTAGGACTGATGTGCCAGGCCTCAGAGGGAAAAATGGAGGAGAATCCCTCATTTCATTGTGTGGAATCACAAATTTGTCACTTACAGGAGAGATTTGGGCTCTCCATGTCCGAGCCCTCCCCCAGGACGGACAGTGCAGAAAAAAACCCAAAAAACACCTTTGAATACATTTTCAGCTTTTGTGTTGCTGAATTCACACACTCCAGTGTTTTTTTTTCCTAGATATGAAATATTTGTCATTGTTAAGAAGGCAAGGCATTTAGTTTGTAGGCATGTTCTCCTGGACAATCCCAAAAGGGAAGCACTGCTTCTTGAAACGTTGCAAAGGAAAATGCTTCCAGGAGTTGGCCTTTGAACTAAGTTTCTGCTTCATTTAACTGCTGAATTTGACAGCAGCAGAGCTCCTAATTTCTTTATGGACTGAAATGCTTTCACTTCTGATCAACACAGGCTAAATGTATTTGCAACACTGCAGGATACTCCCTGGAAGAGTTATTAATGTTGCATTAGACCTAAATAAGCTGAATGAGTATGGATTTCTGGGGACAGCTCCAGATCATGTTCTAATTAGGCAGAATCCAATGGGAATATTGGACCATTGCTGTTGCTGTGGGTGCAGCTACAACCTCAACACCCAGAACAGAAATATCAGCCCCTCAGGTCTCGAGAATGTTTCTTACCAAGATCAGCATCTAAAATTAGCCAGGACAACCTCGAGTCAGACCCTGAGCCATCCCACTGGATTGAGCACCTTTAGCAGTAATAATCAGATAGGGGTAGCATTTCAATCACCCAGCACTCAGCTTATTCCACGTAGAGATGGAATCTGAACACTCATTAATGTCTTCATTTTGTCAATAAAAGAAAACACAGCCTGTGAGTTAAGACAGCACAGGCAGATGGAAACTTCTGTGTGTGGAAGGAGTACAGCAATTTATCCATCCACTGCTAAAGGTTCCAGGCAAGATATTTGGCACACATTGACTGAAAATGAATTTTAACAATTTCTCTGTTTTCACCATTCTTGCATTTTTAAATGCTCTTGATAAACCAGCACAATAAGGAGCAGCTAATCTGTTATGCCATCATAATTCCTGTATGAAGGCAGTGTTTACTAATCCTGAATAATTCCAGATTTACACCACTCTGATGGAGACCAATTTCTGGCCCAGAAACTTTATACAAGCAAGTATTTACATCTGGGAGCACATAAGTACCAGAAACACCAGAACCTTTGATTTTTCAAAAACCCCTATCATTCAAACTGATTAAGACATGTGTCTCAATTTACTGGTTTGAGGTTTTCCAGTTGCATTCCCTGACTCTCCCTCTCCTCTCCATCATCCCTTCCTGCCTCCCTCGCTCCTCCTGAGTGAGAGAATGTGCCTTTTAGGCCTCTCAGAACAGTTTAAAGTCAGAGCTAAAGCTCCATTCCCATCTCAATCCCATGAACCAAGCTGCTTGCCCCGTTTCAGCAGTTAATTAACAATGAATGCCTGCCTGTGGAGAAGCAGGGTGAAGCAGGGTGGGGATAAAAGATGAAGAAGGCTGAGGACAGACATAACAAGAATGGGGAGGGAGCAAAGTGGGTGGCTTATCAAATTCCACAAATACCAGGCGTGGAGAGGTGTTGATTTGTTGCTGGGAAAACCCTGTTTGTTTATGGAGTTTAATCACCTGTTTTATGTTTGTTGTTTGAAACATATGGTAGACAATGGGATTGTTTGGCCCCCAGTGCCCTGAAACAGGGTACAGCAAGAGGTGCACACGGGGATTTTAAGTCACTGCTGTGTGTAAATTGGAAGAGCTCAGATCATTAACAGCTCAGGCTGTGTGAAGGAGGTACCAAAGAATGTGCCCAAGGTTGACAGTCAGAAAAAAAAAAAAAAGTCTTGTGATCCATAAAATAAACATAATTCTTTGAGGTGAGGTGAAGAAATTTGGGAAACAGTGCATCCCACATAATATCCGTCAGCAAGGCTCTGCCTGTCACATAGTTTGGGCTTCTTTCACTTGTTCTACGTCTCTTTTGTTCTTTCCTTTTTCTTTTTGAAGCAGCAGCCAGACCGAGTGGGCAAGACCGGAGCTCTGCATCTTTCTAAAAGCAGCATCAATTGACATCCATTTTTCTGAACAACTCCACTGCCTGGGCTGCTTGTGGGAGAGATTTTTGCATCCTTTGTGCCCTGCCCAGAGGACAGGACTTGTGTGCCCCACGGACGAGCTGTGCTGCTGGGCTGCAAAAGACCTCTCCTAATTTAATATTTCATCACATCTGCTCCAACCCTTCTTGGCTAAAGCACAAGGTGGTCCAGCAACTCATCCACCTTCAAATCTCACCCCCTGTCCCCTCTGAGCTCTGCTGCAATTCAGGGTCCTCCCCAGAAGTCCAGGGATGCTGCTGCCCCTCTCCAGTAAGGAAAACACACCAAGAAGCACTTTTGTCTCTATATTTTCACCATAAGCATCTGTAAAGTCACTCCATTATCTTGCTTCAACCCTTTCTCAGATAAAATTCTCACAAATAAGCCCTTGAAGAAGGAACTGTAATTTCATCTGACTCTGATTGCTCGAAACAGCTTTTTTTTTTTTGTGTATAAACATTTCTCAGCTAGAGCTTAGCTTGGAGCCTGTTGGGGACAGGGACCCTCTATATGTGCAGCTGCTAACACAGATATCTCCTTCTCCATGGCAATAAAAAAAAAAACCAACAAATATATATGAAATACAAGATTTTCTAAGACTCTCAGTTTTCATTTGCCATTGAAAGGAAATGATTTAGCCTCAGTGTTGCCATAAAAAACGTGGTCCACATTCACTGAAAGGCTAACTCAACATCCATTCATTTTTTTTTTTCTTCTAAATATTGAATTGGTAAGTCAACCCCCTTATCCTAGACAGTCTGATTCATGAAATTTGCATGTTTGAGCGTGGCTGTACCAGATTAATCCAAACAAAAATAGAACACAGCCCCTCCACGGGACAAGGTCTTACAAAGTTCAAGCCATTCATAAATTATTCCCAATTCATACAGCAAATAATTGTTGATTATTTTGTTAAAAGGGGAGGAAAATAACATCAGCACCACCACTTAAATGATGTGGGCCATGTTGTTGACATGTTCTGGTCATGGCCACAGTTTTTGTGAAGTCTGGGTGATTAATGGTGGAGGCTACAGGCTGTCCCTAGGCTCTGTGTGTGTGGGCAGGGCCAGAGGCATCACATGTAATAAATAGTGGGATTTGGGAAGCTCAGTTTTAACCCTCAGCCTTGGGTTTAGGCACTGTAAATTTTACGAGTTGTTTTTGGGAAATTGGAAATCCAAGTCAGATTTTTCCAAATTTGTGAAATTTTGATATTTTTTTTCACATTCTCTTTATTATTACTATTATTTCTTGTTGTCTATTCTATAATCTTTGTCCCAAAGACTACAGACTATGGGATAAAACCAGTGTGGGGGGTTTCTGACGTGGGCACAGGGCAGAAATTGGGTTTTTCCACAGGCAAAAGGTTCCATATGAAATGAAACTGTGCCCTGAACAAGGCAGCAGGGCAGAGTCACCACTCTTTGGAGACAGCTCCTTATCTTTACTCTGCCTGCACGTGGGTGATAAAGCTGAAGTTTGGATTTTATACAGCATCTTTTCAATTTAAAACCAGTGTGATGCTCAGTCTTGGCCTTTCAGCTCTGGTCTATAAACAGCTCCTGGTAAATTATCAAAGGCATATAAATGATGTGGGAGCCTAAATTCTATTTTTCCAAAGGGATTTACACATGTATTAGGAATGTATGAAGTTAGCAGACTTAGGCAATAAATCTAAATAGATTTCAGGAAGGTTCCTAGGTGGCTTTGATATTTCCAGAATGCAGCCCTTTGTCTGATGGGCTGCACCATTTCTCTCATTATCACAAAGAAATCCATCTTGACTATCTGCCATGATCTAAAATGTGCTAGAATCCAACCAGCAAAAATAGAATGGTGGCAGTCACAGCTGATGTCTAACTTGCTTTTTTCCTGCCACTGAAAAATATTTCTGTATTTTTCCATGAGGTTCTTCTTCTTCCACAAAAGAAGAACCTCGAGAATGAATTGTGCTGCCTATGGTGCAAGCTGAGTGGGACCAATGTGACATTTGCCTTTATTTGTCACATATCCTCTGACTCCAACACCTAAAGCTCTGCAAGAGAAGACCATTCTCTAGGAACTCCATTTTCATGAAGATCAGCTTAGTTGTAAAAATATCTTGAGGTTAATTATAAGACCTTTGGTAATCCAGACCAATCCCTTTTTTTCCTGAAACTCTTCAGCATCAGCTGAAGTGGCCCCTCATGAAGTGGCTTCCCTGAATCGAAGTTTCACTCTTTGTGCACCAACATGAAGTTATTAAAAGTCAGTGGTGAGTGACACAAACAGAGCCCTCCTGAGATCTTTCTCTCCACCAGGCTGGGCTGGATCTGCCATGAGCACCCAGAGTGAAAAATTCCATTGGGATTCCAAGGCCTGTCTTTTCAAACATGTGGAGAAGGTGGCTCCTTTCACTCCATTGGATTTCCACTGTGTTTTCAAACAGGTGGAGAAGGTGACTCCTTTCATTCCATTGGATTTCCACTGTGTTTTCAAACACGTGGAGATGGTGATCCCTCTCTGAAGCACTCGTAGCCCCCCGAGCCCACATCCATTCGTGCCCCACAGGCAGAAGGGCAGCAGGACTCAGCTGCAATTTTGGCTCTAGGGATAAATGCTCACTGCCCTTCTCTGGAGGAGCTGAGCTGCTGCCAGCAATCAAGGCCCTGAAAAGCAATTCCCCATTCTCTAGAGAGCATAACCTCTTGCCACCAGTAATTAAATCTCCCTGGTGGACGTGGTTTTGCCAGCACTGTGTTCCTGCTCCTCATCCCTTGCTCCACTCCACTCCCCTCTGCTCCACCAGCACAGCCATGGATGCATCTGTGCAATGAACTGGAGCAGGGAATAAATCCAGCTCAAAAATAGCCTGGCAGAGAAACTCTTCATTTTTTTTAATGTGTCTTCCTCCAAATTGGATCAAATTCCTGATCCGTTTCGCAGCAGAGCCACAAACCAAGGCTCCAGGAGAACCGAGGGGCCCGTGCACTGCAGGAGGGAAGATGAAACAAGCAGGAGGAAAAGGCTGGAAAGGGAATACCAGAAGCCAGAATTGGTGTTGAAGACTTAATCTTGTGAAACCGCAGCCTCGCTCTTCCAGCCAGGAAAAAGTCAGCAGCTGCTGACCAGCAGTGTTTTTTCTAACACTTCAGAGCCCCCTTTGAACTCTTTTGTGGCCCTGGGGGGATTGTAGCCCACAGCCAGGGAAACTCTGCCCTAGGCTGGCCTTGGTGCACTGGGACCAACTTTCCAAGAGGTTTCCCTGGCTGTTGGCACTCAGTCTGCTGGGGGAACATGCCTCTTTCCACCCACCCTGGTGAGAAATCACGAGAATCCTGATGGGGAAAAATGCAAGAGGTCAAATATAGCTCTGGTTAGAAAATCATCTTCCCCCACGACATGTCTTGAAAAGAAGAGCTCCAGAAAAAAATACTTTCCTTAGCAGAGTTACAGCAAAAAAAATATTGCTTTTGAACACATTGTAATGGCAAAATATTGCGCTCATAACAATAAATCATCTCTCAAGAAAAACTTTCAATTTTAAAAGTGCTGGCCAGCTGTATTTAAAACAACGCTGAAAAAGAGAGATCTTGTTTTGAGTTGTTTGCCAGTAATGTACAAAAACTTCCTGAGATTCATAAGGAAACGGAATGATCTATGACTCATAAGGAAAACATGAATCGCTTCGTTTTATTTTAGGGTATAAATGCAAAGATCTGTGCATGAACAAGGAGCTAAACAAACGTTTGGGCTGCTAGCAGCAGATATTTCATCCACTTTGAAACCTGAACACTGCTTTTCTGAAGGAAAACAGGCTCTGCTGCAGGACAGGGTCTCAAATTATCGATAGGAATATTCATACACATCCAGTTGCTGGGGCAAGGAGACAGGCAAAAAAATGAATGCCAGATTCTTGGAAAGCCTTGCATATTTTACAGAAGAAATTAAAGCCATGCTGCTTAAGGAACATTGTTTAATAATATTCTTTCTGCCACCCTGTGTTCTTTTAGTTCTTTTGTTATTCAGCATTCGCATTCAGGGCAGATATTTAAGTATGTGCATAATACCAAGCAAATGTCTCAGTGCTATCAACTTTAAGGTTCTAAAGTTAAAATCATATTTTAGTGGTTTCCTGAGCAGGGTTTACATTTTTTTTTTCTTTTTCCTTGAACTGTGACCTTTAGCTTGAAGCTTTTTGAGACTTTTTTGCTGTGGTAGTGCTGATCTTGATTTAGACCTATAAAACAAATTATAGGTACACGTTAGTCAAAGGTTGTCCCCTCCAGGACGTGCCATTCCTCAGTAAGAGTCAATGAGAAGAATAGTCAGTTTTTCTAAATTAATTGCATGTATTTTTAAAAGTAGCATCATCAGCTATTTGTTCTCAAGGCTATTTCTGTTTCTCCAGGCATTCTCTTCTTTAAGGTGAGGGGTTTATTTGATTTCTTCCCATTAGCACATTTCAACTCAAACTGGGTGGCATCAGATCCCAATCTGAAGTGACCAGAGTTCATCTGGACTGGGCTCAGTGTCAAAATAACCAAAAGAAAGACTCAGGTTTGACCAATTCCACCGTACATTATTTTAGGCAATGCCCAAAATATTGTAGTTGGTAAAGAAAACGTCCTGCATCTCTGCAAGGACTCCAGCAAGCACTCTGTAATCCTCCAGTGGTCCATGAGCTTGGGAGACAAGAGGGTGGTGTGGTTTATCTGGCTTTGCTGATCTATTCCAATCGAGGGTGAAAATGTGCCATTAGTTAGATTGCATTAATGCAGCTCCTCTAGTCAATCTACTCAGCAAATTTCCCCTCACTTCTGCTTTGTTTTCCCCTTTGTAGTTTCCTTTTTTTCCTTACCTTTTCCTTTCAGGCCCTCATTCTTTGAGGAAAGATGAGATCTGCAGCGAGGAGAAGAGGGAATCCCGTTAAATATCTCATTATCTCCCAGGTCTCTGTTGATTTTAGACTTCCAGGCAGAGAAACGGAGTTGAGTTCATCTCTGCCTGAACTGACACTGCAGATAACCCCGGCACATCCATCTCAAATTGTCAGCTCAAGACAAATTACCTTCTCTCCAGGATACTCTCTTTCACTGATTACCTGCTACTCAAATTAAATGCCATCCGACTTCTGAGAGGCTTTTGTTTGTCAGATTCCACTGGATTATGCAAAAAAAGAAAAAAAAAAGAAAAAACCAACGATGTGGGGAGAATCTGGGATGTTTGAAGTCTTGAGAACAGAGTGCACAGGCTCTGCTTCCTCATCCAGCTTTGGAGGAAGAGCTCAGGCTTTTCCTAATCTGTTTGCCACCCCACTGTATAGTAAACTTCACTGTCAAAAAGGAAGATAAAACCTAAAAAGCCTTCTGAATAATGCCTTCAAGCAATAGGATACTGTGAAATCCTAATGTTTGGTGGCAAACGTTTCACACAGCCAAATTTTTAAAAGCCCAGGTTTTAGTTCGTTTAAATGTTTCACTTAATTCCTTTGTTTTGATGTGTGAAAGAAAAAAGGGTCAGGAAGTACTTTAAAGGAGGAACTAGTAACTGCAATCATGTTTATTTAAAATTTTCTCTCAAAGACTTTTGGGCTTTTTATTGCATTCGACTCTAATTGTCTGGCCTACTATTTTCCATGTATTCTCCTCAGGCTGTTTTACACATTTGTTTTGGGTTTTTGTTTGTTTTGTTGTTGTTGTTTTTGTTGGGTTTTTTTGTTTTGTTTTTTTTAAACTTTCCCATTTTCCAAAATGAGATAAGAGAGGGGGAAAAAACCCTCAACATTTAGATGTTTTGCAGAGAAGCACTTCCAAGAAACCCCTGCTTGAGAGAAAGGATTCCAATGGTCCAGATCAGAGGCTGCCTTTTGCCCTTAGTGTTGAGATTGAAGATTAGAACCTCTCAAATGGGGAGCCCTGTCAGCAGGAATTTGGGAAATAATTAAAAACCCTGGTGGGCAGCACCCCAATAAATAGTGTAATCCACTCAAAGTCAAGATCAGTTTATGGAACCAAATTAAGGAGTGAAATTTAAGCCCTGTGATACAATTCTTTTTTTTTTTTTTTTTTTAAACAACGCTTTTGGAAATGATGATAAAGTATATGTGCCATTTCTCTGTGAAGACAATCTCCAATTTAGCAGATATTCTCTCCCTGTTGAAATAATTCTCGTAGAAACAGAGTTCTTAACGTTGGCTGATTGAAGGTGCAAATTAATCTTTTTTGTTCTGAAATTATTGCAGAAAATCAGGGATACCCCACTCTGTGCCAATAACCTGCCTACAGAAGCACCACATTCACACAGTTCCCTCCCTCCCCTTTTATTTTTTTTCCCCGGCATGCTGAAATGTTTTCCTTAAGCGTAGCTTTGAAGATTTCCACTTTGTTAGAGAATGAAAGCCCCTGGTGGTAACATCTCTGGGGATGGGACAGTGATTAATAGTCACACCTCACTGATAGAGCTGCAGACAACTGGGGAGAAGAAGAATGGCTCTGCAGAGGGCACGGGGGGTTTTATTTCACATAAATACAGCAGCAGAACTGACAGGCCCTCCCTTCACCCCGCCCTAACTCCTGTGTGCCCCAATTCTCTTGTATCCTTCCTCTGGCTCCATGAATTCCTTTCTGCTGAGTGGCAAGGCTTGGACAGGATGGACAGGGAGCATCCTCACTGGAACCAGTCCAGCTCATTGGCCAGAGAGCTCTCCTGGGAGGTTGGACATGAGCTGTGGGTCCCCTGGGGCAGAGGAAGAAGCTGAACCCTGCCCTGCCCTACACAGGGATCAGCAGCCGTGGGTCCCCTGCCTGTCCCATGTCATGGATTTCCCAGGGCTGCTGTGCCTTTGGATGTGCAGCCTGCTGCTGAGCCAGCCCTCCCAAACAGCCCCTTTGCCTCTGCATTCAGTGTCACCTCCCTGGTCCCCTCTGGCCACTGAGAGCTGACGTTCCTGGTGTCCCCTCTGAGTTCCTGCTGCCTGTCCTGCTCATTGCTCCCAAATGGAAAAGGGAGGCAGGAAAACAGGCATTCCCCTCAAAACTGCTCTGCTTTAAGTGCTGAATTCCTGGTCCTTCCACAGACCTCCTTCCCACCTTGGGCATTTTGCTGTTGGAGGTGTCCTTTCCACGGCAAAGACAGAATTGTCTCCATCGAATGTTCCTGACTGGAAAACCATGGGAAGCTGGCATCCTACCCTGATTATATCGACAGCCAGGAGTATTTAAGGACTCTCTGGCTGCACATAAACATGGAAAGAGGCTGGGACACCAACTGGAGCACAGCTATCCCTGCTGGAGATGCAGGCTCTGCCCTTTTCGGGAGAGGCTGGCTCCGTGTTCCAAGCACAGCTATTCCAAGCACGGCTTTTCCAGCCTTCAGGAAACACCTCTGGTGGGCCAGATGGGTTTGTCCAGGAGGCTGAGTTTGAAGGTGCTCAAGGAAGGGAGGTATGGCCATGGCACAGGAAGTGATCCAAGGAAGGACAAAGCAAAAAGGGCTTTTCCAGCCAGATGCAGTTGGAAGGAATTTTCCAAGAATTTTCCGGCTATGTAATTTCGAGGAATTCGGAAAGAATAACCACCCGAAGACATTCCATCCCTTTCACAACGAGATAGTGATCAAGCATCCTGCGGAGAACAATCCTGCAGGGGCATGGATGTTCCTAGATGACCTCGGGAGTCCTTTGCTCCTTTAATTGCGAAGCCTTGTTACAATAAGAAAAGACAACAATGTTGCGCACGATAAAAGGGGGCATTTGCAACTAAAAGGAGTATTTGCACATTAAGGAACTGGTTGGGTATCCAAGCCCAGTAAATATTTAAAGCTGCACCACTGTGAGAAAGAGCTAAGAAGATAGTGGCTACAAAAAACGAAAAAAAAAAAAAATAAATAAAAGAACGGAAAGAGAAGAGAAGAGAAGCAAGGTTTCAAAGGCAAAGTTCTCCACTGTGTGTGAGGTTGCAGGCGTGAAAAGACAGGGATGGAGCATTCACACCTTTTATCATTGCCGGGCACTAATGAACTGGCTTGCAAACTTGCCTCTGAAATTCATGCCTCGTCATTACAACGAGAGAAAATGCTTGAAATTAATTTAATTGCCATTTAAATCCAGCGGCTGCTTGTTCAGGGAATCCCTGATAGGCTCGATTTACTAAGACAGCTTAGAACAGTGAGTCCAAGCTCTGAACACAGGAGATATTTCCATTTCTGGTTGGAAAGAAAAAGAGTTAGCATTTCTGAGCAGTTCTGAACTTTACAGAGAAAGCACCTTGTTTTTCTGCCCTAGAAAAACAAACCAGCTGCATTTATATAAAATAAAAAAATCTCTAATTGCGAGCATGATGTATGTGCAGCACTTGGGCAGCAACTCCCAACAGTGCAGGAAATGCAGATTAACACTACATTCTGCTATATTTTAAACATTGATCTGCATTTCCACCTCCAGCGAAGGTTGCAGAGTAAATTCCCATTCAGATTTCCCTCAGAGGCTCCAGGAGTTGCTCAATACTAAAAAAAAAAAAAAA
>VWYP01011679.1:63472-106868 GCA_013400435.1 Pycnonotus jocosus
AAATTAATTTAATTTTTTTTTTTTTTAAAAAAGGAAGGTAGATGAACATAAAAATCACACAAGCAGATTTTTTTTTTTCAATGGGAAAGTATCTCTTTTTTTTTTTTTTTCCCACCAAAACCCATTCACCCATCACACTCCCTCACGTCCTTTCTGGAGAATTTAGGAAACACTTTTCACCCTGGGTGTTTTATGGGGTATTGCTGTATTCCAGAATAGGATTTGCGTGCTCATTCTGGAGATTTGTGCAGGGCATGATTATTTTTAGGTGCCCAATGCTGTTGGAGAAGAAGCAGAATGTGGACAATTCAATAAAAATACCAAGGGACTGCTTGTAATCCCTTACACATATTCTTTGCAGAGATCCTGGCTGAGCAGGCAATAATTCATGCAGCTGGTAGACAACACCAAGTTTTACATGGCCTCAGTATTTAGGGCTCTCTACCCACCTAATTTGCACTATAATTTCACTGTATTGGAGTAAGTTCCCTTATCCTGTCCAGAAAGAGAATAGATAAAATGTGTTCTGTAAGACTGGGATTTATTAGCAGTCATACAAATATCAACTTCATGACTCTGGTTAGAGGAACAAGAAAAGAAAAAAAATATTGCAGGGAGCCAAAACAATTACACTAAGGTATAAACAACACAGAGACCAGAGGAAATAAAATAATATGTATATATTGATGTAAACCCCAGTTTCTAAATTGTGATAGCTACATTCCAGAATGCTGCTCAATCAGTTGAATGCTGGCGTGAGAAAAGGATCTGTGCAACAGCAAATTAATGACATTTTCAGTCAAGTGCTTTTTAAATCATATATGAATCTTTATCTGCCAAGAGGATTAAGGTTTTGTGTTGAAATTGTTTCAAATATTGGTTTTATTTGGAAAATATAAAATTATTTCTCTCACGGTTTATCAAGACAGGATACTTCAAAGTTTTATTTTGTATATAAATTTCACTTGGATCTTCAATTACATTCTATTTTTAAAAAAATTTGTATTCTCCAAGTCAGATGTCTCCTTAGGTCTGAAATGCATTTCCACCCCTATTTCTTACTTGTAAGCTGATTTCCAATCAATTCTCCCCCTCATTCCTTCCTCTCCCTCTTTCCCCACTTCTGGTTCTTACAGA
Source organism: Pycnonotus jocosus (assembly GCA_013400435.1). Classification (NCBI taxonomy): domain Eukaryota; kingdom Metazoa; phylum Chordata; class Aves; order Passeriformes; family Pycnonotidae; genus Pycnonotus; species Pycnonotus jocosus. Next base: position 64,610 of record VWYP01011679.1, read on the forward strand.
AAATGTATTTGCACAGCTGTACTCATAAAGCACATATATTTAGATTTTTATTAGCATTATGCTGGCACAAAAATTCCATTAAAAGTAGCTTTTAAAGTTTGGGGCTATTCTAAACAGGTATTTCACCAGCAGCAAAGAAACCATACCAGGCCCTTGTGTAGTAAATGTTCATGTTTTCTCTTTTTAATTCTTAAGTGGTTTGATCAACTTGGGTACAGAGTTTATCACCCTCTACCAACCCTGTCCCACATCAGTTTATGGAGGGGGCTGTTTGATGATGAATTTAACATATATACCTAAATATAACAGGTATAATACCTAAAGCCTCCTATGTGCTTTTCAAAACCTATTCTGAATTTTGGCTTTTTAATGTTCTCTCTCTCTCCTTTTGACTCTACACAATTCCCCTCTCTAAAATCCAGGCTTTACCTGGCTCAGTTGGCTTTCATAATTCATTTACATTTTGGGCTGGAACCTCATAAAGGTTTTCCTTTTGTCATAAGACAGTCCAGACTGTTGAAAATAGATGGCATTGGATCTGAGATGATGCAGAGACACTGCATTTAAAAACAGAGCCTGGAAGCACCTATTGCTTTTTTTTTTTTCTTTTTTTTTCTTTTTTTTTTTTTTTTATATATATTTTATGAGGGGCATAAATTTGAGTTTAAGNAGTAAGTTCATCCTCAGCATTCTGTATCAGTCTCTTCATTTTGAGAGGGTTACTGTGACCCACACGGGTTTTAATCTCCTCTTTGCCATTCCAGGCTTTTAAGGAGAAGCTAATTTTGGCCCTCTGACTACAGGAATGATTTTTTTTTTTTTTTTTTTAAGCAGGAGAGCCGTGTGGAATGTGACTCTGACTAAGGCAGAAGCAAACACCTTGCACCTCAAAGTGCAGCCCCAGGAAGCAGAGGGGCACCCACTGGTGAAGCAGAGCTTTGTTCTGCTAGTGCAGGGTCCCTGTGCCTGTGAAGGGAGCAGCCCCTCAGACACAACCCATTTTCTCCTCTTCATTCAAGCAGAAGAGCCCATAAGCCTTGACATTCTGCCCCTTGGCAAAATAAAATCCCCCTCCCTGCCTCTGCCTTGTCCCAGGGCCACTGGGCTGGTTTTTAACAAAAGAAAGGTTTCTAAAATGAATGAGTCACAGAAAGAGCATCCTGTCCTTCCATCCCCTGCTCCTGTGGCACTCTGATGGAAATAAACCCACATAAAACTTGCATGTCGTGTCATGAAGCTGCAGAAATTATCAATTGCCTTAGAAATATCACCACATTTCCATGAGCAGTGTTTTATCTATTAACTGAAAAATGAAAACTGGTCCTATGAACATAAATGATCCACTCTACCCAAATGGGATCATCCATCTGAAAATGAGTTGCATAATCAAGGCTTTCATTTTCCACGTGGCATCCTGATACACATTCCAACTTGTCAAACAAACTGGAAAAACCACAGTGGCACCTTCGGCATCCTGGGTGCACTATCAGCTCCACAATCAATCAGATAGACCTGAAATCAAAGTTATTTCATGTTCACTCCTGCTCCTGCCAATATCAATTCTATAAACATTTTTTTTTTTCAGATAGATTTGTTTTAATTTTGTGCTGTAGCACAGAGGTTATCTGGTGCCTAAACCCTCAGCTTTCTTCCTGGTCTGCAAAGGTTCAGCCAAGTGCATTTGAAAGATGAGGTACTCAAGAGGGAATTGGTAGGGATGAAACCTATGTCTGATTGATGTACAGTGTAACTCAGGCTTCCAAAAAATCTACTCATATTCTTCAGAGAAAAAAAAAAAAAAGAAAAAAAGAAAAAAAAAGAAGAAAAAAAGAAAAAATAGGATCTGAAGTTCTGATCTGGTTGCAATTTTAGCAGAAATTTAAATTTGTCATTTTAAAAGCAAACTTTCCCAAATTCTACATGACTACAGACCATTGCTGTAGTTTTTTCCTAGTTTTAATGATTTATTGAGGTACCCAGGGAAACAAGAATCAGCAAAAGGAAAGACAAGACAAGGTACCTGACACACCTGCTGGCAAGCAGTTGGAACACTTGTAAAATTATAACAAAAATGTGAGAAATCAAAACCAGCTGATGGAGAATGTGACAGCTCCAGTGGCAGGAGCTGCCACCAGGTTGGGATCCACCCCTCCAGCTCCCATTTGACCCCAAATTGATCATCACCCCAGAGAAGCAGCCAGTTTTCTGGAGTTTTCTGTTCACCCACTGCACATCCACTTCATTCCCAACTACCTGAAGTCCACCAAGAGAAACTTGAAAAAATTTGGGGAGATAAAATACATCAGATGGAAGAAAATGGAGCTGTTGAAGCTGTAGGGATGGACAGATGTGAATGCAGTCCTAGGAAAGATGCAGTGGCCTGTTTTATCTCAGGGAAGGGGCAGTAGGATGCAGAAGAATTTGTGGCAAATTTTCTGTTTGCAATACAGAAAATGTTTAAAAGGAACCTCAGGTGAAGAAGCTGACTGGTTTTTTAATGGCTTTGCTGCAGATATGCAGGCAAATGACTTGAAGAGAGCAAGTGCTCTTCTACCATGTTTCTGCTGCTTGTAATTACTGGGAGCTCTCCCCATGATGGGCTTTTGGATTTTAATTTAGAAAATCCTGGCATAATATTCACAGGAAGATGGTTGCAAGAGCTAATGTAACACTATCTGCTTCTGTGTCACATCACTGCTCCAAGATCAATGACATTTAAAGTTCTTAAAATCAAGAATTTGACTGATCAGTGTTGGATTGTGTGAATTTAAATCCCCACGAGTTAAGTGAGACTTTTGCAGTAGAAGTGCTTTTTTCACCCCTACTTCTTACCTATTTGAAACAGAATTGCAGTAATGCTGTAAATTAGTCTTGGGAAGAGTGAATCATCTTTACAATGACAGGAAGGCATCATCATCATCATCATAAAGGAAAAAAAATGTCCAAAATTGTCCCTTTTCAGCCAAACTGATTCTCTGAACTGTTTCACTGTGTAGCCACTGAGCCAGACATGCTCTGCCAGCTCAAGAGATGCAGTGCCATCGAGTGGGAACAGCCCAGGGAGCAGGAAAGGATGACAAAATTCTGATCATGTGGTTGCAGTGACGAAAAGTTCCTTTCCCCCTTCTGCAGTTGTACCCCCAGGGCATTGCCAGAGCTCCAGGGACTGAGATTCCCCAGCACAGGACACAAATAATCTCTGCTGATGGCAGTGGAACAAGAGATAAATCTTCTATATCTATCTATATCATCTATATCTATATCTGTATCTATATCTATATCTATTTATCACTAACAAATCAGATGAGGAAATTCTGCCAGCCTCAACCAGCTTTGTTGTTCTCAGGTGCAGCATTCTGTGATATAAATTGTGTTTAGCCACACAATCCTGCAGAAGCTTCTGCAGAGCTGCCAGCATTTTTTCAGTGGCTGGAGTGGTGTCACAGTCCCCTTCCAAATCTTTACAGTTCAACCTCTTTCCCTTTGAAATTTGCCACCACCATTTCTCATGTCTGTCCTCCAGCATTTCAGTGTATTCACCACCTGGCTCTCCTACACTTATTTCAGAGCTGCTAAAGCAGCAGAGGAATTCCCTAGAAGGGATTTGAGCTGGAGAAATGCCAAGAGTCATAGCAATAATAACAAGAAAAAAAAAAAAAACTAACAAAAACAACAGGGTATTATAGATGTTGAACACTATTCAGAATCGGATTCTTGGTGTATGAAATGTGGCAAGACTGGGAGCTGCCTGCACGGTCTAAAGCAACCCTACAAAAACTGTGTGTAACGCAATAAAATGGTTCTTCTTATTAGCTGATGTAACAGCACAGGGATCCCTGCCAAGAGCTATGGACCTTACATGTGGCCCTTTGATAAATATCTTTGTATGCACTTGGTATTAACAAAAGCATTACCATCTGTTTACCTTGCACTAATGCACATCACTTTTTTTTTTTTTTGCACAAATCCTGGCTCGTGTTGCCTAAGCCAAAGCTGGGCACTGCATCCATCAGAGTGGGTGACAAAGGTTTAAATCGAGCAGGCCCTGTTTCAGCACGTTATCCATAAAACTGGGTCATGGGATAAATGTGCTGCTGGAACACAGCTTTATCCTAATTTTCCCAGTAAGATGCATCATAAATATTAACTGTCCTGAACACATACACACAGGCTCACGGCCTTGGCTCGGGGCCCTTCCCATGGAAGCTGGGGAATGAGGGCTGACTTAAGGTGGTGAGAATGTGAGGAACTCTGAGTTATCATCAGCAACAGAGAGACTTTGCTGCCTCCAGCCTTTCCAGCCAAGCAGTGACACGGGAGCTGAGCACCACCTGAGCATCTCTCTGTGCTGGCAGCAGCATTGATGGGAGGCCCAGGACTTGCCCTGGAGTGCTGCTTTCACAAACTCACACAAATTTTTGCCTCTTCCCTATTTTCTGCCATTCATGTGGGCTCCCCTCCTCCCCCAAACACTCCCCATCGCCCTTTCATCTCCCAGCTTGCTGGAATACCAGGAGCAGGTATCCCTGCACACAGGGAGGCTGCAACTAAAGTGTAGCAACCTCTCATTATTTACAGCAGCATAAAAGGAGGAGATTAGGATTATTTGTGATCATGGGTACGCATCCTTCTTTCCATTCTCATGGTATTTCCTGCCGCAGTGAAAGGAGGAAGAACCAGAAATCCACTGAGAATGTCTGCCTCTAATTTTTTTTTTCCAGCCTCGAGAAGTATAGCCAATAATAACAGTATTCAGAGCGCTTCTCCCTGATAATTTTCAATGTGCCTCACAAAGAGGAATAGGAATAATGATCCTCGTTCTATGGGCTATAACACGACCAACAAAAGAGCCAAGAAAGGAACCCAGATAGCTTGCCCTTCCCTCTGGGCTTTGCTATTGTTTAAGGATTAGGACCCACATTCAGGATAACACCTCAACCACATGCCTGACTTCAAGCATTTGCTTAAATCCCATTGATTTAAGCACATGCTTAAAATTAGGCGTATTCTTAAATATGTCCCCTCACCAGGGGCTTAAATAACCATCCAGTCTTCTGGGTGCATACTCAGATGAGACCAGATTTTATTTAAGCTCAGGAAGAGGAGGAAGAACAGACTGGGTGCAGCTGTTTTGCCCTGAAGTCATCCTGGTAGAGGTCCACATATTGCAGTTAAAACCCTTAATAATTTAGTTATTGCCAAGCAAGTAGGCAAAGTTAATGGCACCTCACCAGAAGGGAAAAAATGATGATGCCAAATGTCACCCAAATTGACTGGACTTTCAAAATCACCAGCATTTCCCAATGTTGCTGCCCCAGATTTCCCTGTGAGAATTATGAAACCTTGCTGCTGAAAGAGGAGAGGCAGCAAAAAAAGAAGAAATCTCTCAGCACAAGGACAAATTCACCTGTGGCTCTGTGAAGCAGAGAAACCTCTGGCTTAGTCCAATGAGTGTATTGCCATTATCCCACTGTGATAATATGTATCTAAAGCAGCATAACAAATTATTTTTATTTCCCTACACTTAATAATTCTCCTCTTCTGTTGCCTAATTTTGCTCTAGACATTACATACTTTATTTTCAAACAGCCAGATATTTCTACATCTACCTTGATGAAGTACTTACAGAAGGCTTTCGTGGAGGATGGGTGAAATGCCTGGATTTAAAGCTTCCAAAATTGTTTCACAAATGAAAATTCTTTCTCCCCATTTACTCTCCTGGAATTTTTAGTCTGGGACTAAACTAAACTCCAGTTTAGGGAAGTGATGACCCTGACCAAGAGGCTGCTTTACACACTGCCCACATGGAAAGAAAAGAATGTTTTGCAGCAAACACCTTTCATTTGTGCACCCAAACCTTTGCTGAGGGACATATTCCATATTTCCCATTGAGGTTACAGATTGAAACTTGGGGGAAGGTGGTTTGTCACCTCACTCACTTCCTTACTGCCACACATCTTGTTGTGTTTATGTGTGTCCATCCTGCCATGGAAAAAGAAAGGGACTGGGGAAGCTTTTTTTTTTTTCTCAGTTTAGGGATTGGGGAATCTTTTTTTTTTCCTCAGTTTAGCAGCCCAAAGGTGCTGGAGTTGTAATTTGATACATCCAAAATGAGACTAGGTTGGGGCCAAATTAATGAAGCATGGCCCTGAAAGTGAGATGAATATATGGCATAAAGCAAACATGCATATATGCTTATAAATTAAATTATGTACAATTCCTATTATCTAGTCAGAGATCTTAATAAAATCAATTCTTATATCAAATATATCAAATAGATTTGATATCTTCTATCAAATATATCTTCTGTCACCATTAAAGCAGAGATTCTCCATCCCCAGGAAGTTTCTCACAGTCCACCACCACTTCCATTCCATTTTCTGACTCATGTGGAAGTTTTTCTGGTCTTTCAGAGCGTGACTACTCTGGGCTTTTTATAATTCATATATTGTGCTCTCTAAAGGTCACCACTGTGGTCCAAACACTCTGGCAGTGTTTTGCTGGTGGAAAAAAAAAAGATTTTCAGCTCTGAGACCAAGCCAAATTTATGGTGAAAAGTTTGTTTGGCTTTTAACTGACCACTGAAGTAATAAAGGGTTAAATCTTCTGTCTCATTTGGAAGAATTACAACTGGTGTAAAAGGAGGGACATTAATTTATCAGCTGCAGAGTAAGTAATAATTTGGAGTGCTCCATTAAACACAGATCAAGGTTTTCAAACCTGATTCTTCTGCTTGGTGAAAAGATCCCTTTTAGCTGATATGCATGACTTGGATATCATGACAGACTTTACAAATATTGCCAGTGTGAACACAGAAAATAATGGTCTCAAAACCATCTCTGTTGCAATAGTGCAACAAGAAGGTGGAGGTAATGTGGTCATTTAATGGTAATGTGGTCATTTAATGGTGATGTGGTCATTTTATGATAATGTGGTCATTTTATGGTGATGCCTGTGGTGTGTTGGCCACATAANTCTGTTGCAATAGTGCAACAACAAGGTGGAGGTAATGTGGTCATTTTATGGTAATGTGGTCATTTTATGGTGATGCCTGTGGTGTGTTGGCCCCATAATATGAGGAAGCTCCTTTTTTTTTACTCTTCTTTTCACATAGGACAGTGTGAAGCGAGATGTAAATGGAAGACCATAGGCAGGGCACCTAAATGAGTGCTGAGACCTTTCCTGTTGCAATTAAGTGAGAAAAAATTCCAGGTATCAAGACCTTTTTGTAGAGACCTTGGATCAGCTGGTACATATGGCTGTGCCTCCTTGAATAGTGCATGAAATCATGGGAAATATTCACCTTTTGAATGTTAGATCCAGTAAGTCTTCTGCTCCCCATGTAGAGAAATGTTACTGAAAAATACTTTGTCAATAGTAAACTCAGTTTAGGATGGTCCAGCCAAAAAAGTGGGCAGGAATATGTTAGGCCATGGTGAGAAATCACAGAAAGTTTTCAGCCAGACCCACAGCTTGAGAAATTCCAATACCTGTAATAGAGCCGTGCTGATTTCCACCAATTAAAGAGCTGGCCCTTAATTTTCTTTTTGATATGTTTTCCCCTAACACATATACAATACTTTCCCAAAGGTAAAACCTGCTTCAAAGCATTTTTAGGGGAACATTAAAGAAAAGGAAGTTGTAACACTGACGGCCATTATTTTATCTAAGAGTTTACCGCAATTAAAAAGAATATAAAATGCTGCTGCTGCCCTGGACAGTTACTTCTGGATTTTTAGCCTTGGAAAAACACAGGCTATGACTCCCTGTGTCAGAGCAAGGGCCTCCACACATTGTCCCTGCATTGTGCTTTTTGATCCTGTTAAAAAATGTTACCCTGTGCAGCTCCACGCATCAAAGGAACGCTTGTACACACTGGGATCTGTTTCAGCCCCGAGGCAACGAGACCAAAAGACCCTTCTCATAAATTCTAATTCAAAAGTTTTTTAGTTATCAAGAGGAAGTTTCCAATTGCTCCCTCACATGTGGGAAAATATGTAAGCTACTGAGAGGACCTTTTGTCTGCGAATTTAATGGGGGCAATTTGCAAGGGGGGAGTGCAAAGGTTCTAACATGCAGTGTGCACAGACAGTAAGCAGGCACATACTTGGTATTTAATGAAGTTCCATGAATCATTAGCCATACAATAACCATTGAGTTCTATAAATCACCTGCAAAGATTTTTTTTTTTTAAGGCCAATAAGTTGAGCAGCAGAATGGAGCACCTCAAGGAGACCAGGAAGCAGGAGGAGGAAGGAAAAGGAAAAGATAAAAGCGGGGCACACGTGATGTGTTATCTCTTAGCTGGCCTGCCAACCCAAAATTAAATCCTGTTGGTTTTACTTGTTGACTTTACAGGAAAACAAGGCAATAAAATGAAACTTCTCCCAATAAAACCCACTATGATTTGCAAGAGGGAAATGTAGCTGGAAGATCACATGTATTTTAGACAACTGAACAGGAAAATATGCATGAGGAATTGTTCATTTTTTTTTTCTCTCCTCTTTTTCTGTATTAATTCACTCTCCTGATGAAACATCCCTTTGGGCATTCCTTTCCTTTAAAAACATCAAATCCTACTGGTACAGCTAAATAAAAGTTTAATTCTTTGCAATTAGCAAAAAAGGCAAATCTTATTTGCGAGGCAGGCTCTCATAAGTGGATTTTTTTATACTGCAGAACATTCTAGTAACATATAGCTGTGTACCTAACCTGCAAAGATCAAATTTTGGCTGTAATTATGCAAAACACAAACTTCATACCGTGTGATTAAAAGGCAGAATGGCCACAATCTTCTGCTGAAAAATGCAAAATTCATTTTAGCTGGTCAGGAGGCCAGATGGAAAATTCTCTCAGTTGCTCAAGTCCCTGCTAAATCTCCCTAAAGCAGAAAGAAGTGACATCTCACTCTTTCTGTACTCACATACATTCTGAGATGCCACACAGTAAAAAGTCTCTAGGTTAATTTATTTTTATTTTTAGACACGGAACGAGATCACGCCAGGACTGGTTAGGGCAAAGAACAAAAAAATAATATTTAGGATATGATGCTGTGTCTTGTTCACCTCAGAAGACTTTAAAACCAGGAGCAAATTCCCACCCAGTGGAAGGAGAGTGGAAATAACATTTTACCCTGTTTCTTTCCTTTGCTCATCAGTGAAAGTCAGAGCCTAAAACACTCAGCCTAACACAGCTAATAAGAGAAATTAAAAACGAGGGACAACGCTGCAGCTACAGCTGGACTCCCACATTTTGGCTGCTTTTTTCCCCACTTGGAGATGGGTTATAAAATGCAAAGGGCAGCAATCAGTCCCCGGGGTGGCATCCTGGAGCGTGCTGGTGGCTGAGATAAAAGGAGGTGGCAGCGCGCTGTTAATGCATTCACCCCTAAATCCCACCCCTGCCCGCCAGGATATCCAAGGGTTTCCAGCCAGTCCCTAATGATCACTTGTGGCAGTAAAAGCACCGCACAGCACACTGGCCTGGCCCTGCCCAGGAGAGGCCCCAGCACTAAAACAGCGGGGAGGATGCAGGTAAAGAATCCAAATAAATTAGCGGAGCAGTTTGTCCCCAGTGCCTGCCTGGGCCGTGCCAGGATCCAGAATTTTTTTTCAGCTTCCCATCCAATCCATCATGTCAGGAACCAGAGCAAGGGTAAGGCAGGGAAAGATGGGAACTGGAAGACAGAATTGAGAGTAGGGAGGCTGAAAGGGAAATGCTGCCATAACCATCTTATAACAAGACATAAAAGAGCCTTTTACTGTGACTCTTCTCCATCCTGAAAGTGATATGGCCAGCAATAAAACAACAAACCCACCAGCGTGATTCCTGAGCTGAGGGCAATGTAAAAAGCTTGGTTTGAAAGAATAATTACCCAATTTTAATTCACACAAGATATTTCAAGTTAAAATGTAAAAATAGCATAACAATGCCTGCAAACACTTTTTTATGGTGCAGCTGCAGAGAACCGATTGCTATGCAAATTCAATTTCTTTACAACTTTATATAGCTATAATTCATCAACACAATTGCTATTTTTCCATCTTGAAGTTGATTCCCTGAAAATTATGCCCATTGAGAAAAGAAAGCTCCCTTCTTGGGCAGCTTTTAAAGTTGATATTCAAAGCTGAACTTTAACCTGAGGGAAATAACTATTTCATTGACTCTGGGACAGTGGGGAGGGAAGGAAGGTCTGAAAGGAGGTGAAATATTTGAGTCAAATACAGCATCACACAAATCGAAAGTTCACAGTATTTTCACGTGAATTTTGGTGGAAAATATTCAGCAGCTTTACCCAGCCCTAGTTCTGTCCACAAGTCATCCTGTCTTGCCTTGTGATAATCCTTTCTCCTTTCACTGAAAGAAGAGGCACTTAATCACTTAGTGCAGATAGATTGCCAGGAGGTTCAATTAAAACAACTTATTTTAAGTGATCTTAAACAAGAGGTAAATGTATTTATTGTTCTAACATTTGGAGTGGGATAGGGGAGAGAGGAGGAATAACAACCTCTTGGTACTCGGTATCGGGTTGCTCCTTTTATGAGCCATACGGTAGTGATTAGGAAGCTTAGTCCCTAAAAGTTTGCAGAGCTGCTCTGAAGCACACTGTTGGGATTGTTTCCCCGTGTTTCTGAGGCTCTGCTCCCCAACATCAGTGCAGAAGGCAGCAGTGGGCTGCATGTGGAAATGCTGATGGCCAAAAACATCAGCAGGGCGATGTCAGTCCTGTGCAGAGAGCTTCCTCACCCTGCTGTCCCAGAGGAAGGTGTGTGGGCTCTTCCATGTCTTTCCAGCCTCATGACCTGAGAAAATGTCCTCACATCCCAACACTTCCAGCTGCCAAGGGGAATTCTGATCCTTCTCCAAACATCTTCAGTCATTATTCACTCGCAAGCGAGCATGGAACAGAACAGGACGAGGTTTTTTCTGTTAAAACACAGAAAAGCAGAACTCACAAGTCCAACTAGTCTTGACATAAAAGAAATAAGATGATCCCTATTACACTATATATATATAGAGAGAGAGAGAGAGAGAGTGGATTTATATTATATTATATATATATATATATATATATGGATTTTTTCCCCCATGTTTCCAGGCTAAGAAGTCATGATTTCTTAACATAGATCCATTTATTGAAAGAATTTCAGTGCTGTGCCTTGGACATTTAAGGAGTGTATGTCTCGACATACAAAGAAATAAGATGATCCCTATTACACCATATATATATATATAGAGAGAGTGGATTTGTATAGATAAAAGTGGATTTTTTCCCCATGTTTCCAGGCTAAGAAGTCATGATTTCTTAACATAGATCTGTTTATTGAAAGAATTTCAGTGCTGTGCCTTGGACGTTTAAGGGGTGTATTCATGTTGGGAAATGAATAAAGGAATATACACAGCTTCCTCCTTGGGAGAACTTCAGCTGGGATGGCTGGATGAAACACAGGCCTCAAATCAACCACTTGAAAGATTCCTACTGATTTCACTGGGTTTCACCTTGTTAACTCATCTGGATGCTTCACTTATTGCCAGTTCTACTGTGATAATCCTTGCAGATGAACGGAGGCACTCCATTTGTAGTTTAATTTGTAGCTGCAGCAATTTAACAGCACGGCAACACAGTAGCTGGAGCTAGATTGGGTGTCTGAGTCAGTTAAACCTTCATTTAAACACTTAAGCACAGTGTACTTTGAGCGTGGGCCAAGCCTTGTTCATGCTGAAATTATACGACACGAGCTGCGCTAAGATGTCAGCTCCAGCTACACGCTAGAAGGCAGCGGGGCGTGAAGGGAGCCTGGCCGTGAAGAGTGCTGGTCCTGGGGACATCAGTCCCCCAAACAAGGCAGCACTGGGGCCAGTGGGGTCAGCAGGACGTGTAGGGCAACGCTGACCCCACTGCGGTGTGTGCCGAGCCTCATGTGCGGGGCCTGCCATGCTCCACCAAAATGTCTGTGCCAAGTATTCCAGACTGATCACCCTTCACTTACAGCTCCATGTGGGATCCACAGGCTGCCAGAATGGCAGCAAACACTGTGGAGGGGACAAGCCACAGCAGGGGACACCCCACTGCCCAGGTGACAACTGGTGCCATCCCAAGGAGACCCAAGCAGGGACATCCGCTTTCAGCCATTTCCCGCTTATTGCCCTTTTTTTTTGCGTGAATCCGAGATAAAAAGGACACTTCAGACCTGGGAGAAGTGAAGGGTTTGTATTAAAAATTGACTGCCTGGCTTGAAAATTATGGGGCTTGACAGATGGAGGATGAAAGGCTGCAGCAGAAGAAAAACATAGGCCACCACCCTTGACACCGCTGACCACCCCGTTGCTGACAGCTTCTTCCCACAGCCCCGCTCCCCAAAGCACTTCCCACTTTAAGGAAATGTATCAGAACACAGGAGTTTATCTGCCCTGACCTCTAGCCCCAGAGTGAACCCTCTTTCATGTTAATTCTCTTCACAAAACCCACCGCGTGTAAGGTCCCTGCGGTGCTCTGGCTTGTTTGGTTCTCATTATTTGGTGGTGCTGGTTGTTGCTGTTATCCTACAGCAGTTAAGCTCTGATCAAGAAATTCTGGAAGCACCTTAAATACCATGCCAGGTTTGCTGTTTTCCACAGGTTTAAGGTGGGGAGCACAAGCTAAGTGCTGTTATTAGAGAAGATTTTAAGAAATAAGGACAGAGGAGAATTTTCTACCAAAACATTTTAAATCAAGACAAAAGAACAAACTTCTACAACAGGAAGACTGACAAGATTCCTCTCCTATATTTGGGTGGCACCTTTCCACAGTTATAGCTTAATAGTTCAGAAACAAAGAAGTTCAGGGCCTGATCCTCTGGCACAAATATCACAAATCACAATCTGTCTATTCAGCTTAGGTCCCCCAAAACAAGGCAGGCATTAGGAAAATGAGCTGAAATGAGGGAAATATTATATTCACACAGACAGTAATAGCTGGGATCATTTTTTCCAGCAGACCACAAGGACTCTGATGATGAAATATTTTAACCCCTTTCCGTACTTTGGCTGAACAAAATAACAAGAACAAGACCCCGAAACTTTACAAGGCAACTTTAAAAGGATGCTGTAGTGTAATTTAAAGTTCATCTAGCAGTTCTCCTGACAGTATAAGTGAAGTCACAGCACAGCTGGAGAAAATTCATTCTTAAATATGAATGAATGAATGCTTAGAAGTGTTTTTTTCTCTCTCTCTCTTTTTCCCCAGAGCTGAATTTCTGCAGATGATTTCCCTCTGTTGCTGACACTTAGAAGATACACACTAATATGGGAGAGGAGGGGAGGGACCCTCACACTGAACAGGAAGAACTGAAATAATAATTAAGATACCAGATTGTAACACAGGAAAAGGAGAATGTCATTGCTGGCTTTGCCCTGGTGTTCTGTGTGACCTGGAGCTACTCCTCAAAGGGACTGGGAGCAGTAGCTGGCACCGTGGGAAGAAGCCACAAGCAGAGCGACCTGCACAGAGCCTGGGCTGAATTAAACATCTCAGTGTTCTTGAAATAGCCTGGGGGCCACTGGCAATTGTAATGTGCTGGACAGGGAAGCATTTTAAACCCAAATTTTTTGGGGGGGTGGGGGTTGGGGGGTCTAGAAATCCCTGCACTGAACAGATGTTAGACCAGGATGTTTGGCCCAAACCCTCTCCCAAATATATACAGCTACATTTCTTCCTATCAAAAACCAAACCAAACAAAGCGTAAAGCAAGCAATAACAGAAAACAGAGCAGAATTTACTCTCCCAGTCCAGACAGATGATATGGCTGAGCTAATCTAAAGCATCCCTACTGCCAGAAGGGGAGTAACTTCTTCCTTTACTCCTTCCTCCTTATTTCCTCTTGCTCCAGTCCCTCCCCTCAGCTCTAAAGCTCATTTGACTGGATAGTGAGAGCAACAAATCACAAACCAAATGGAAATCTGATCCATCAAAATACAGTTTTCTGCGAGATTAGTGGGTTAAATGCCTCAGCATGTGGTCAGAGGAAAGGAAGACCTGCATGAGGCAGTGACTATGGGATCAGGGCTGGGGAGGGAGGGATCACTTGGCTGTTGGGAAGGTAACCTGTGCCTCTGACACAGGAGATGCAAGCCAGATTTTATTCTCACCTTTAATTAACGTTTTTCAGACCCAGGAATACATATAGGGCAACAAGGCTCCCATTCTTTTACTGCATTTTCTTCCAGCCCCAGTGCCAACACGCCCCTGTCACTCTCCAACTTCAATCAAGTGCCAATCAAGGGAGAAGTTGTCACACTGCACATGGGAAGATCAGTGATTTTAAGTGCAGGAGATAATAAAAACAAGGCACCAGTGGCAGGAGCAGCTGTCACTGACACTGAGCTGGGAGCCCAGTCTCTCCTCACGACACAGTGCCATGGTTTGTATTTCTCACAGGAACTGATGGAGAGGCTGAGGACCTCACCTTTCCCATCACAGATGTCTCCAAGCTGATGACCAAAATCACACCTTGGCTCTCTCTCAGTCTCTGCTGGGATGGAGAGAGAACTTCTTCCTGTTATATCCAACAATTGTATCTTTTCCAGTCTTTGGTGTAGGGACTGGCACTCCAGTGTGTGCCCCTCTCCTTTCCCCTCCCCAATAAAAACCATCACTGCAAGGTTACACACAACTCTTATTTGAAATACATCTCCTGCTTCCCAAATTAAAGATCAGCTCCGTGGGCTATGGGCTGAAGGGATTTAAACTCGGTTTAAGTCTGTCTGCAGATAAACAGGGATTTTGAGAATCTAAGTTTTCAGCTGTGGAGGGGACAGAGCTTTTAGGCACCTGGGCTGCCCACCCTGTCAATCTCCCACTTTGTTAGACAACAGAGGGGGAATCCGACCCTTTTGTTTCTCAAAGCAATTATTGTCACTGTGATTTTACACCGCAGAAGGACACAGTGCTTAAGGAACAATGATTACAAGTGCAAAAGGATGTTTTCTTTTAAAGAAACAGCATTAAAAAAAAAAGCATTGCTCTTCAGCACAATATAGCATTTGGACACAGGACCACCAGGGTGATGGGGCTGTTTTTCCTCTCCATTTATTCATTTTTAAATCCATAAGTTGCTATAAAATGAACAGATGCTATTAACACTTCAGTGGATTTGTGAGGAAACTGTGATACATCCCCAGCAGCAAGTTAATATAAACACATGAGATTGCCTTCAATCTGCTTCTCAAGCCCTGAGAGGGCTCACAGAGTCAAAAAAAGAGAGATTTTTGCAGAAGATTCTTCTGATTGCACACACAGGATAATTGCCTCATTTCATTGTGGATGCCACTTGCTTGTAACTGAATAAAAAATGTGGGTTTTGCTGTGGTGTTTGCAGTGCATTAGATGTGAAATAATTGCAGCAGGTAGGAATGAAGGTGGAATCCTTCAATCACTGAAGCCTGGAAGAGGTAGATGGTTTTATATCTATATACAGAGAAATCTATATTTTATCTATTATTATCATCTATATTATATCTATATTCAGAGAAATCTATATTATATCTATTATTATCTATATTACATCTATATTCAGTGAAATATAGATAATACAGATATAGATATCTATAATAGAGGTATAGTTATTTCAGAGAAATAACTGGAGCTCTAAGCTTAGCCTGTGTCAGTGAAAGAGGGACATAAATGACCAGAAATCTCCTGAATCCCAAACATAAGATGATTTTATCACCAGCATTTCCCAAACTGCAAAAAAACATAGGAAATTTAAAAAAAAAAATAAAATTTGAAGCTGTTGTTATTCAGATGGGCACTGGAACAAGAGGATCTTTTCTAAACCCTTTCAACTTCTGTAATCGTTCTAATGCCTAATTGATGCTCTGTAAAGGTGTACTTAGAGGACACCTTTATTTGTGGTCAAAGCCTGGGACATCCCATCAATTTAGTTTAATCCTGGCACTGCAAAGTTTCCTGCAAGGCCTTGGTGAAGTGTCCCCTTATGGTTCAGCCCCCTGCTCCTGAAAATGAGCTTAATAACATCATTTACTCCCTCCATTGCGCCGTTCAAATTATTCATGAATTTTTCCGGGTAAGAAAACCTCTGCCATATGGCAGCAAGTACCAAAGAGCCCTGTCTGTAACTGCAGGCTCTGGGCTTTTCTATGGCACAGAGAACTCAGAATAGCTGATTTGGGGCAGGGATAATTGTTCTGCCACAGTGAATTACCAGGAGTGGAGACAACTGGTCCAAAAAACGCAGAATGAACAAAAAGCCATTTTTTGGTGTATTTCGAGAGGATGCTGCTTGAAAAAGGCATTTTTAGAGGTCTGCTGGGTGCTGGGGCTGAAATCAAAAGAGAAAGTTTTTAAAATAGGTGATAGCCTGGTGGCTGAGCTGTTCCTTTGTAGTGATGGAAAACGACAGAGGAAAATTTGAGTCTGGATCACCCATTCCCTAAATAACTGGTCCAACAAGCACCAGATCATTTTTCAGCACCTTTTTGCCTTTTTCAGTGAAAAAAAACCCCAAACCATCTTGATTCCATCCTGCTAAAGAGAGGAATACTTTCTGAAGCTTTAGAACTTTGGCAGGGCAGAAAAAACACCTCGTCTTCCCTCTTAACTACAACTACAACTCCCTGACACCGTCCGAGCTGAAAATCCCTTGTGTTTGTGCCTGGCTGGAAATATCACAGGTATGAAAAAATTTCATGCAATTATGTGATTCGGGGCACTTCCCAGACTTTTGCTCTTTTCTCTTAATTGTCAGGTTCTGTTCAAATACATGAAGTCTGTAGCTCTTTCCTTTGTGTGAATAGCTTTCTCAATCCCTATACAACTTAATATTCTGTTGCCCTATTAAGCTAGCCATGCAGAAAACGGTTTCTAGCCAAATAATAGGAATAGCAAACGTATGAACTCTATACCTCAATGAGGTGTTAACTTCAAAGCCTTGTTATTTGGGAGTTGGGGCCATTTAAATGCTGACATTATTAGGCAAGGAAGTCTAAGAAACAAGCACTCAGTGGGAGTCAAAGATCTTTTTAAAAAGCATTTTCTTTATGCTCATCACACCCCGATTCATTTAGGATGGGCTCCTGTTCTATGCCTACACGTTTCCTAATTAAGACTTCTTTCCTTGCCACAATGTTTAGGTTGGAAGGAATCTGAGGCTCTCCGTGTGCCCCCTTCATGATTGGCATATTTTTTTTTTCTTTCCCCTCTCCCATCTCCCTGGTTGTAATTACATTACAGTGGCTTATCTCTCCATCAAAGGATGGGTAAGTGGTCCCTTTATGAACCTGCTCCGAGCAGCTGTTGGCCAGCCAGGGAACACTGAGGCCTGACCAGAGCTACACTTTCCCCAAAGGGCTCATCTATATTGTGCCCCATTGAATGGGGTGTGAATCGGTGTAGACAAGAACAAGCAGCATTCAGCACATGTCAGCTGAGTGCAGCTCTAGCCCGGCCTCATCAGTGTTTAATCATGATTAGCTGACATGCAGAGTTTATTGTGGTCTTCACCAGCCAGCATATTGTGACCTGTATTACCTCAATTACCTCAATACCAAAATTGCATTCAGACATGATTAAACCCCTCCATTCCTATGGCTTTGGCAGGATTCAGCAACACAAATTTGGCTCTTTGGGACCTGGGCAGGCAAGGCTCACGTCTAGGTTTGGGGCTGACTTTTGTCACAGAATGATGCAAAACCTCTGGACTATCCACTCTGTGCCAGCAAGGCACGGCTGGGATCTCAGCCTGGCTGCAAACTCAGTCTAAGCACTCAAAGCAGGGAGATCAGAACACCACAGCCTTCAGCTGGCAAAGAGGCAAGAAATTTCTCCTGGTTTCAGGTAGGGAACACCATTTGTGTCTTACCCAAAGCCCAAGGTGTTCAGCTTTCCTGTTCTACAATGCCACACCTGACTGCAGCTTGGGACAGCCCAGGGAGGATGGTGCTAACTGAGGCACTGCCAGGAACTGTCTCAGTCCTGCTGGGAGAAAAAAAGTGGGGTTTGTGTTCTAAATATTATGAAATAACACTCTTTTATTCCTCAGGTTCTTGCAGTGCTAGCATTTAAATCAGTTCTGTGCAGATGCACTGAGTGAGCCCCACATTTGCAGCAGCCCCACACAGACTCCTCCTCAGGTCTCTTTGGAGCTGCCCATTCATGTGCACGAGATCAGCTTCGTTTTTGCCCCATTCAAGCCCAATTCCAGCTTCAGTTCCAAATGCAACACACCCTTGGCAAAACACTCTGCTGATACTAATGTGCTCAGAATTTTCTGTATTCTCAGCATATTTGTATAACTCCATATCCATATCCAACTCGTCAACAATCGCCCATTATTTTTAATTTTTCTTTTTACTTCTTTGAATTTTTTTCTAGAAATCATGCAGGTATCTGGCACCAGGTGGATGGCAGAATTCACAATATATGCTTTTCTGGCCCAAATCACTTGCAGGGATTTCACAGAGGCATAGCAGGCAGCCGATATCTTTTCAGCTGAAGTCCCCATTCTACTCCTGCATCCAATAAAGACACAACCAATGTATGTATTATCCCTTTTTTATTATTATTTTCCAGAAAGGAAAATGTCCTGTGGGCCCTTCTGCTGAGCTTGCATGTTGTGGGGTCGATGGCAGATCACATCTTCTGATGGTGCCCGCTCCTCTTAGTGCAAAAACACGAGCTTTGGGAACAAAAGGCATTATTCAGCCCCTAGGAGCAGAACACTGGCAGCTATGTTTTATGGACTGTTTGAAGCCTGAGATTTTTAGGGGTCAGCAGCCCTCCCCAACCCCTGTGCTCACTTTGCTGGCACCCCTTGGGCAGGACAGCTACAACAAGAAGAGTCTTTCTGAAACCTGGGGATCCTCAGGCTCCCAAAACTGGCAGTGGCTGTGTGCAGGGAGATTCTGAGTTGTGCACAGTTGAGGCCACATCTGGTGTGAAATGCATTTACCGTAAGCACCCCAACCACACTGAGGCAATGTTTAAAAGCTGCAACGTTTTCAACTAAAACACCATGAATCAGTCATTTGCTCTCTACATTTTTTCCTCCCTAATGCAGCAGATTGCTGAAATATCCATGCATACATTTTCTCTCCTAATCTTCTTTTTCCTCCCAGCCCTGAATCTGAGGGGCAGGAAAGTGTAACATGCAAACCCAGAAATATTTGTTATATTTGGATGTCTGGCTGCAGCTCCCAGTTGTGGTATTGCTGGAGGATTCCAGGCAAAGAGAAGCAAGCTTTGCTCACCAAAGTTAAAACCTGGCACCAATTCTGCTTTTGCTTATTTTGGTATAAAGCAGGAATTTCTCCTCTTTAGCCAGTAGAGTTGTGAGGGTAAATTAGAGGGGAGGCAACTCAGCCTGTAATAAACAGGAGTGAGAAAAGAGAACCCTGCGGGAGGTGAATATGAATTGGGTAATTTGAGAAAAATAAAATAACCTAAGGGGATAAACTGAAGCTACTTTGCTAAAAAAGAAATAAGACTGAAACTGCCCTCACTCGGTCTGGGGCTATGATGTTTGAAGCCTGATGAATTCTGCAAACTTTTGAATCACCAGGTAAGGAGCCTAACAAGATTTTCCTGCCCATGTGCTGAGCAACTTCATCCACCTCTGTCATTGCCATTCCTGTGCCTGATCCAGGCAGGACCCCTAGAAATTGTACATGGATAAGGTGCCAGTTGTGCCAAGAGTTTTGGAGAGTAGATATCAGGAAAAGAGCCACGAGATGAACTGAAAAATACAAAATCAGGAAAGTGCACTATCAACCTAGCAAGGAGAAGGTTAGGGGAAAATAAATGTGGGAAACATAAAAAGGAGCAGGCAGATCATCAGGGTAACTGCCATAGGTATTCCTGGAACTGGAAGTGAAACAACACTGGACTAAAAAGACAAGCCTGCATTTCAATTATTAAGTATTAGGTCCTGTCTCCTCATCTCAGTATTGACAGCTGGTATACTATATCAATTATATTACATTGTATTAATTATATTATATTGTATTGTATTAATTATATAATGTTGTGTCACAGGCTGCCTCTTTTAGATCAGGGTGATGCTCATGTTATTACTTTAGATGCTGTCAATTGTTCTAGCAGAAATGCTAAAATCAGTAAAATACATTGCTCCTAAATATTTCTGAAAAGAGGTAATCCAAGGAAGCTCTGTAGTCTGCACTCCAAAGTGGGCAGCAAAGGTGAGCACAAAGTGTCACCACATGAAGGATTTTTGGATTTATAAACCGTGGTTTGACTATTCCCATTTTATAGAGGAGTCCCTGAGGCAAAGGGAGGGGCTTTGTCCTATGAGTGTGAATGGAGGCTCCAAGAAAATCCTCATTAAGCACGCTGCCCTTGCAACTCTGCTAATGCTTTGTCATTGGCTCAGGCTTCTCCCAAAATTTGGAGGTGTTTGGGCAGCCAGTTGAGGTCTGAGCTGTGTTTTGGAAGGTGCCTGCCCCTGCAGCCAGAGCACACCACTCCCCATGCCACCATTGACACCACCGTGGTTATTTACTCCAGGACTAATTTTAATAAGGGGTACCAGGACTGATTTTAATAAGGGATACCTTTTCATAGTTACAACTGCACCCAAACTATGAGCTGTGGTAGCCAAAAAAAAAGAAAAAAAAAATCACAAAAAATTTAAGGGTACGCTTGGCCTTAATTTTAGGGCCTGTCCCATCCTAGTTTAAACTGTTTTTTTCCCCTGCAGAGTCCTATTCTCAGCAGTGCCTCCTGCTGTCAAGGGCTGCACTGAGCTGCACCATCAGCAAACCTTCAACCCTTACAAAGGGAAAAACGAGAGCGTGAATTAGCTGAAATAAAAGACCTTGGCCAGATGGCTTTGTTGGATAAGGCACCTTTGTTGCAAGAATGTGGGAAAGGAGAGCCCAACCACAGCTCATCCAGATTCCTTAGACACACACACCCAGTGAGATGCATTTGTGAATATTTTCCACGTTTATGTTTGCTAACCAAACTAACCAGTTTTCACTTGTTTAATTGCTGCCGAAGACAGAGGAACTGTCAGTCTTTTAAGAGTTATGCCAAGGCACGGGGTGGGTTCTCTCTGATTCATGTGCTGCATGGCTACAGAAACCAAGACCCAGCATCAGGAATGCCAAGCAGTTTAGGAAGCAGCAGCCCAGCTCCACGGCATATTTTTTAATCTAACTCCCTCATTAAATTAATGTTATTCCCAACTTTCCCAGCAATTTAGCAGCCTATCAGCCATTCTATCAAAACACAAGGAAACAGGAAGACCTCTGGGGGGTAAAAATTTGGGACCTAACAGAGTGTGCTATGCTAATGAAGTTTTATTCTCCTTATTTGCCAAGTGAATGAAAGCCAGCCCAGCTCTGACTGTCTCTTTAGCTTCATTGGTACTTGACATTACCACAGGAAGTAGATTAAATAAATACATATGATTGTTTTTTTCACCAAAGTGGAAAAAAAATCTCCTGTGCTTTGCACACAGAAAGACACGGAGGTGATGTACAGGAAGCCTTTCTGAAAATCAGCACCATAAAAAAACCCCTAATCTCCATAGTCCAGAAAATTTTCATGAAACTTGGCAGATGTTGGTCTTTCCATCCCCAGTGAAGATATAAGCTGGTGGAAGTATCAGGTGAGGATGCCAGCTACCTCCTCTACGGTTCCAAAAACTGGTGCTAAATCTCACAGGAAGATGAGGGAGATGATACCCAACAAGAAAGAGAATTTGGGGTAATATTCCATGGACATTTGGGTGGGTTAGAATCAGGATGGAAAATGTGCTTTAATTACCATGATGACATCTGCACCTGCCTTTGGGAGGATTTACACCAGCTTGTAAGGAGACACACGGGGAAGCAGACACTTCTGGATGCATAGGAATGCAGGGTTCAGCCTTGAGGTGATCCTGAACCCTTCCAGAGCCATGACATTCCTGCCCATCTGTATTATTCCCATGTTTTCTTATCTCTGTTATTAAACTACAGGATTTGACCTCCCTGCTCAGTCCTTTCATCCACAAATTGCAAAGAGCAATATTCATCTTTCTTGCAGGAAAGGATTTTAGAATTAGAGAGGTGAGAGTGCTGCCTCCCACCATGGAAAAACCCCAGACAGATGCACAAAAAAAAGGTCAAGGTTTTGCTGTGGGATGGCCACTACTCCATGCACTGTGAAATGAAGGAATTGTGGGCAGGAAAAAAAAAATAGACACTTCTCCTGGGACCCACAAAAGTGGCTGTCTAAACCTGGAGACTTCACATCTAGAACCACACACATGATACCCCTTTCTCAGCCCTCCTGCAATTTACTCGTCACAGCACCCAAGACAGGTAAATTAACTTAATTACAACCATCACACACTTGAGAGAGCTGGGACACAGCAAAGAAGCAGCTCATTGTCACCACTGGCCCTACAGCCCAGACCTCTCTGATGGGTAAATCACCTGTCAGAAAACACCAGGTCAGGTTTTAGTTTCCTAACTAAAATAGGATTCAACCCAACACCTTGAGATTAGCCAAGCGTCCCTGAGGTTATTCAGAGGTAAATTGGGTAAGTTTTGAGTGAAATTACACTGCTGAAATGGCATCGAAGAGAGAAGGGTTTAGTCCTACGGATCTTGCACCTTGCAAGTTCAAGCAGCCCGTCTAGACAGTGTGCTTTATGCTGTGCTGACATGTATATAGAGGAGCAGCTGAAGCAAGAAGCCTCAGATCCATGATTTGAGCAGGAACAAGGAGGATACTGTTCAGATATATTTGCTATATCCTCACATATGCTGCTGGTGCCACTGTGAGTTCCCCAGGGCCAGGTTCTAAATGCAGTGGTGCCCAAATGAAAAGTGACTCCCCTGGACCAAATTAGCCCAGGTGTTCCCTTTAAATGTCCAATTAGAGACCAGAGGATGTTGTCCCAGTTGTGTTCACAGCCAGTGAGTCCAGCACAATGTGATTCATTGCTATGGTAAATGCAGTTTTTGGGGGCTGTGTCACTCTCTGTTCAGGAGACAAGTGATGAATTCACAGTCAGGGTCATAAATTCATATACAGCAACACAGACAAACCAACATGAGGGAAGCAAAACAAGTTTTGAAAGTGACTTTTGCTCAATAACAGCTCCCACCCAATAGAAAAACTGCACTGTCAGTGGTGAGGAGCAATCAGGGAAAGCTTGCATCACCAGAAAGGTTGTCCCAGAGAAAATTGCTGTCTAGGGAACTGCAAAGGAGAATCCAGCCCTTTTTCTGCCCCGAGCATATCAGGTTTTGAGGATTCTGTGCAAGGCTTGAAACAATTTCCAGTGCTCCATGTTAACAAGGCTCTCAGATAGTCCTGGGATGCTGGGATGTAAAGATCAAATGAGGTCCATTTACACAAGCAAAATGGATATTTAAATAGAAAGCAGCCACCATCAAATATGTTTTTAAAAATGCTGTTTTGCTTAATGCAACATACTGTACTCGTGCCAACAAAGGCAGTTTCTGATCAGGACATGCCGTGCTTTCCTCTGGAGATTTTGCAGGCAGGGTGGTCTTCCACAAGGGAGGGGAAAGGGCTGAGTTAACATTACACATCCTTCACACAGGCAGGCTGGTAAATGTAAGGCATTGCAGCTGTGCAGTTTGTCACCAAAAACCAAGCTGAAAGGAGTCTGAAATGCAGGAGACTGATGGGAATATGACCATATTGAGTCACTCTCAACACCTTTGATTCCCCCCCTTCAAAATAAAGCAATTTCTCCTGCATTTGTGCAGCCTTGGTCTTTAGAGAGAATGGTCAGATGGTAAAGACAAGGAAAAAAAAAAAGGGAGGGGGACAGTGCAAAAATACCTCAATAAGTGATTTATTATTTTCCCATAGACTACAAAAGAAGCTTTCAGTCCCTTTATGCTACATTAAGTTTATTTTGATAGGAAAAAGCTTTGGCACTGGAAGAAGACTGCACTCTGTACCACAGAGATGTAAATCCATTCTGGAGGTAGGAGCTGCCCTAAAGACCTCAGCTTCCCTTGTCTTTACAGATGCCTGTAGAAATCACCTCTGTGCAAAGGAGGGATGTAGCTGGCAAATCAAGTGGATTTCAGTGGGATAACATATTGCTTTTATTTAAGAAAGCATCCTCGACCAGTGCATGTTCAAACCCAGTGAGACCTGAGCACAGGCTTAAAGCTAAACATATGCTGAAGTCTTTTCCTGAAACAGATACATGTGAGGAAACATTGATCAGTTGGAATATGGGATTCATTCTCTGGTTCATCCCCTCTTTTCCTCCTAGAATTTCCAGAGTTTGAAATGTAAAGAATCCATCCAAGTTAATAGGGAGGTGTTTATGTAATTATATGTGTCTAACAGGTACAAAGAACTCATTTTAATATCATAAACATGATTGTCTACTTCCAGGCTAAACAATTTACTAAGATCACTTGTTTTTCTATTGGCAGATCTTAAAAAAAAATCCTCAAGTTGGAAATTTTGTGTGTCTCTCTGAGAGGTGAAGCAAAGTAATCAAGCCATGCTATATGACAGGTACTAAGTCCAAGAAAATAGATGTTACACCAATCATCCATATTATTAATGTTGCTATTATTATTATCAGTGTTTTCCATTGTGTGCAAAGCAAGCATTTGAAACAGAGCATGGATATAAGATTATTATACCACTAGAACCATTCTCCTTTATTCTGTCATTAAGATCAGAAAGACTTGGGAAACCCGTTCATCACATTTCTTAAATTCCAAAAGTTTTAGCTGTAAAAATTCAGCTCTGGCAAAAAAAAAAGGAATCATTTAGGAAAAGATGCCATCATTTTTCCCAACCCCAGCCAAAGCTTATTCTGAAAGATTTTCCACTGAAATAAAGGGGATTGTTCACAAAGCCGAGCCTCTCAGCATACATAGGGGCGAAAGAATGCTGCACGCAATTTTGAGGCATTTTCCTACTCCCTTATTCCCAGGTTACAGCACACTCAAGATGGCCACTCCAGTTTTTCGGGCTCACAGCTTGGAGTGCTGCTCCAAAAGAGTATTCCCAGCTGAGATGGGATCACCAGAAAGTGGGATCAGCACGAGGCTGAGCACCTCCAAGAGCACAGCTGGACGCACAGCCCAGGCCATGGCTACTTCCAGTTAGGAGTTTGTGATGCTCCTGCAGAGATTGTGCCACCATCCCTCTTCCCTTCCACTTCCTTCCTTTTTGGCAGAAAGCTGGAGGGTTTAGGGCATGAGTGGAGTGGTTGGGATGGACAGGGAGGGTAACCTGGGTCAGCACCACAAAAATCAGCACATCTGCCCATACCCAGAACCTGGGCAGCAGGGCTGGAAATCTGTGTGGGATCCAGCTGAGGATCAAATCTGCTTTTCCCATGTGTCAGCAGCTATGAAAAGAAGGAATACACAGCCCCATTCCAAGCTAGGATGGTCCCATGTAAGGCTGAGGCATCCCTGCAATGTATACTCACAAACATACAGAGAGTAAAGATTTATAGTTTTTACACACCAATAGGGTTATAAAGCAAGTGCTCATCAGTAACACCATGATTTTGCTCATTTAATTCAACCTAATTCAGGTCCCTCATGGCAGCCTTTGAGAGATGATGAAATCCTATTTTCTAGCTCCCATTCAGCCCAACTCCATGGGATACATGCCGGGCTCATGCCACAGTGACCTCCACAATCCACACTTGGCTCTTTGCACCTCGGGCTGCTCTTTCAAATCTGTCAGGTTTATATTCTGCACACAGGACAGAAAAGCCCAAAATCTCATCACTGCACAGGAGTAACCTGCTTCTGGACCTTTATCAGGCATGTATTTATACCTACTTAACACCACAAACCACAAAAATCTGTCTCATTTATCTTTGTAAAACACCCAAATTGCTGGAGCTTGCACCAAGCAGTTGGTCCCAAAATTCTCAAATTAAACGACTGCAAAATCTATGTTACAAAAGTAATATGTGGAAATACCAGCTTTGGAAGGTTAGAGAGATGAGGCACAGCCACAACCTGCTCACCTTGGACAGTCTGGATGAAGCAGCCATGTAAACACAAGGACACTCAAAAAAACCCATGTTCATTACAATTTCCTGGAGGAAAATTCTCAGACTGCTACAGAAAACACAAGCATTTGGGGATACTCATCCAAAACATTCTTATTTTAAAACATTTTATGAAGAGATGTTAGAGTGAAGAGAAGTTGTGCTTGGAAATCCCTGGTATTCTACAAGCCTCAGGTATTCACAAAAACAGAGGGGAAACTCGAAGGAAGAAGAAATTCCTGCTTAACAGCAGGTCCTTAGTACTTAATAAACTATTAGCTTTTGAGATATATACATCTTATGGACACATTTATGTATTTTGTGAGCCATAGATATTTAGCATACAGGTCTTTCCTGTTTGTTTGTTTTTGTTTTTGTTTTTTTTCCCCATAATAGTATTTCAGAAAACTAAATTCAGTACATGGTTTCTGCAATGAAATTTTCAAGAGGGTGGAAAGTTTGTCGTATATTGTAAAGAACAAAAGAACTAAGAGATGTGACTCTCCAGCTTTCTGAGACTGCTGTCATTACTAAAAGAATGAAGTAATTTTGTGATGAAAATCACTCTTAGAAGAAAAGTATCCAAATATTAATATCTCCCTACTTTTTAGTAGGAATGTAATGTTAAATTTCTGCTGCACTAACTGCTCGGAAATGCCAGTGTAAATTGATAAAACCCACCAACACTTATCTGATTTTGTTTCCCCTTTTTTTTTTTCAAGAGGGTGGAAAGTTTGGTGGGGTTTTTTTGCCTTTTTTTTTTTTTCCTGACTCATGAAACACACCAGACAGTGATGTGGATGATGTGGTGAAAGCTCAGAAGAAAAAAAATAAAAATCTACTTAAGTCAAAGAACAGGGGAAGTGGTCACTCTGCGAGGTCATTTTCCTGTGAGACTCTGTGACAGCTGGAGAAAATTAACCAAAATATCTGCATTCCAGAGAGGTATAAAAAGAAGAAAGAAAGGGAAGGGAGGGGGTCAAATGTCTTGTGGAAACCTGTAGGAACGGCAATGGCATTTTCCACACGGGCTTGCTCAATCTGGTTTCCTGACCAAATTCTACAAAAATTAGGAGGAGATTTTTAAAGTCTCAGAGGGTAGTCAGGCAGCCAGCTCCCTTAAAAACCAGCGGGACATTCATTAAACTTGAGCAGATTAGCTGCATTGGATCTTTTCTCTGATGCTGGCACAGGGACCACACAGAAATCTTATTCCTAACACTTTATTGCCATTGAAAGTGTTGCAGATCAGCCACACTTCCAGAGTGGAAGAGCTTGGAAGACAGCAATAATACCAAGGGAATCAGATGGGTTCTTTGGTTTCCATGTTTATATTTCAAGGAAATAGCCAGTGAATACCAAATTTGTTTCTGAATCCCCAGCATTTCTTTTTTGTTTTGTCATAAAGTAAAACCAAAATTTTTCAAGCATTTAAAAAAAATTGATCTGTGTTCTTTCAAAAAAATCCCACAGGTCTTCATGTCGTATTTCTCCCAAACCAAAGAACCAAAACTGAACTTTAAAGCCTGAATCCTGTCAAAATTACTGAGTTTTTGTGAAACATTTTGACTCTGCCGAAGCTGAGTATTAATTGGAACCATACCTTCCTACCTTCAGAGCACTTCCATCCCTGTGGATCCTCTGGTCATTTCAGACTACTCTGCAAAGAAAAAAGAACAGAAAACAAAGTCTCTTTGAGGTGAAGCATCTTGCTGTTGTAATTTGAAGCAATGAAATCAATTCATGCATGAGGGATTCTCAGGCAACAAAACTCTGCCCAAGCCCCTCTGCAGAGCCAGGCTCAGGCACTCCCCCAGTGGGAGCAAGACAGACAGAAGGACACAGGCAGGGCTCAGGAGATGACATCCATGAGTAGGAGCAGATTAAAGGGACTCAAAAGCAGAATTCAGGTATTTTTTCAGACTCCCAGGCTTTATAGTTGAGGTGAGGATTTCAAAAGAGCACAGCTCTCGTTTGAGTCGCTCAATTTTACAGCCCAGTCTGTGTCTGTGGCATCCCACTGCAAGATACAGAGCCAGATTTCCCTCTGAAAATTCATCTACCCTTCAGGGGTTTTTTGGGAAGCTGAGCCTTTCCAAAAGCCCTGTG
Organism: Pycnonotus jocosus; assembly: GCA_013400435.1. Taxonomy (NCBI): domain Eukaryota; kingdom Metazoa; phylum Chordata; class Aves; order Passeriformes; family Pycnonotidae; genus Pycnonotus; species Pycnonotus jocosus. The sequence continues at coordinate 92,743 of VWYP01011679.1, forward strand.
CAAAAATCACAAGCCTTTCTAAAATCACTGAAAAGAAGGCAGAAAGGCAAACGAGTGCTACAGAGAACTTTGAGGCATCACAACCCACACCAGGCTATCTACGAGTGGAGGAGCAGCTACTCCACATCTGCAGCAAGGCTGTGCATTGTGGTGAGATCTGGACATTCCCTGGCTTCACATTCATCACATCCAGGATAAAATGGCATGGCTTTTAGCTGGCAAAAGCAGAATCTGCAGGGAAAGTTGCAGAAGGGTTTCACGTGGTCTCCAAAACCTAACTCAGCAAAACTGAGTTCTTTCCATTGCAAAACACCACCAAGTGTCTTTTCCTCATGGCTTGGCCACTTTGTTTGAGCTATCCACAGTTATCACAATGTCACTGCTCTTCATTTAACCTGATTTTCTCAGGCAGTTTATCCAGCAGTGTCTGATTAGGGAAGACAGATTTGTTTGGTTTTGTTTCGTAAAAAAATTATTTTGACTTGCCCATTCTCTCTTTTCCTTTATCCTTCAGGTGATAAATAGCTGTGAAGGAAATAAGAGAGCTCCAAAAGGAGAAAAGAAATAAAAGGATGTGGAAATTTGCATTACTAACTTCACTTAATGCTAACCTCATGTTGTGCTTGGAATCTGATATAGATGTTGTCCAGGTAGCTACAAAAATTTCCCAACTATTTAGAGAACAGATAATGGTTTAAAATAAGCATTAAATGGTCCAAAATCACGCCTAAATCTTAACTTAACCAATTCAAAGCTCAGTTAACTCTGAAACACGTTGAATTAACTTCTATTTTAAGGAAGTATTTAATTCTTGCACTTCTTGCTTAATTTTTAAGTGGAGCAGAAGCAGAAGTTCTAAATGTCACATTAAGCCTGGCTTTCACAGGATTGTCACTTGAACTCCGTGAGGTTCAGAAAACTCCACATAAAACTATTCAGCTCATTATCTGGACATTTGAGGATTACTCCACCCCCCTATCTTTACCAGACACCTTTTTTTTTTTTTTTTTTAACCCACTATTGCCTCTAAGCCATCATAAAACCTCTCCCCACACTGGGGGTTTTCTTGACCTGGTCATGGCTGTGTTTATTCCTGCCATGGAAGTGGCAAATTTGCCAGAGCAGCTTTCCTGGGTACTTTGACTGCTCATTGCTGCTCATAAGGAAGGAGAAGAGAGAATGAGAATTAATGAGAACCTTACTGGCACTTGTCATCTTTCTCTCCCAGTACCTCTCTGTGGTTAGTTTGAATAATTTTTAAAAGGTAAATATAGAAATCCATTCATTGACATCCTATAGTCTGTGGTTGTTTACATACAGAGGACAAATCCTCTCCTCCACTCGAAGCCAAAATAAACAGATCTTGCACAGGCAAGTTCCAAACTCTCTGGGGGTGTTGGATTTATCCCCACAGGCTGCAGAGCTGTTTGATGCCTGTTCCTGCACCCCAGGTATGGGTTTTTTGCTGTGTTTCCTAGAGAATCTTCAGGCATAGTTGGTAGCTTTCAGCCTTGACTGAAACAATGTCAATTTAGCAAGCTTTTATTTTTACATTCTTAATTAATAAAGAGAAGACAGACATGACAACATTAAAAGAAGATATTTGGCCTATTTACCCACCTTGACTGTGAGACTGAAAAGCACTGTAAAAGGCTGGGTGATCTGAGTTCTTAACCTAATTCAAGGAGCCATTTTCAAATTAGCTCATTTTAATGAGAGGATGAAGTTTGCAAAAGCCCTTCACACCTTTCTACTAAGGTGTGCAGTATCTTCATACCAGATAATTGCAACTACAAAAGGATATGAAATTCTTGTCTAAAAAGTCACAAAATAATTCACTAACCAGTCTCCTAATTCTTCACCAAATTCTGTGTTTGAAAATCCAAGACTTTCTCAAACAGCAAGAGTTTTTAAAGAATTAGTTATCAATATATATATTGATATATATATCACATATATTGATCTATCTATCTATCTATACCTGAATATTGCCCTATTCAAGAAAAACCCAGCACTTCTATGCTTCAAGTGATTATATTTATAACCAAATCTATCAATCTGAGAACATATATTTGATAGAAGCATGGAGAGTAATGTTGAACTCTCATTAATCTCTGCAGCAGAGCTGAATAAACGAAAATAAATGTACAATTAAATGTTACCAGTGCTTATCATATAGGGTGATGTTCTGATATTTGCTTTCAGGTTAAAACATTCATAATCATAAACTTATTTCTCTTGGATTATCATTTAAAGAAGAGATAAGAAACTTTCAAACTATTTTCTGCCACTAGGAAGGGGAGTGGATTATATCTGTTTAGTTCCATGGATCAATTTTCATTGCTTTGCATACAGGGCAGACTTAAATGTTCCCATTAGCAATTTACACCCACTTGCAGGCCATAAATGACTTTGCAGGTCCAAGGCAGTGGATTGTAAAAGTGCTGACATCACTGCTGGAGCACTGCAGAAGAGAAGAAACTGGATGAGACAGAGCAAGTCCTAAATGCCTTCCATAATTAGCAAACATGGCAAGACAAGCCACGAAAAACAAAGGCAGACTGGACAGATTTATGCTTGAAGTCTGGTACTTTTGAAGGACTGTCCAACTACAAAAGTCTCTTTTGATCTACATTAATTGAAAGCAGTTAAAATTCAATCTTTGCAGCCACAGGTTTAAAACCAACTCCTGACCTTGCATGGATCTGTGGCTCAGTGGTCAGACTGGAATGCCTTCCTCCTGCATCCAGCCTGCAGAGGATACAACGACAGCTGTCCTTAGCTCCAGCTGGACAATTCCATGGCTGTGGCCTCAGAATTCCCTGGCCTCAGTCCTGAGTGGCATCCCCAATGATGATGGTGATCCCAGATCTCTGGCAAGCTCACAGCAACACTTTTGGAAGCACCAAGGCCTCTGCAGATGAAATCACTTGTTCCTGGTTTGGTTTCTCAGGGTGATAAGAGAACTGGATTCAGCTGGGTGTGACCCACTGCATCCTGAGCTGGTCTGAGATGGAGAGTGCAGCATCTCCCTTCTTTTTTTGGGAGGCAGGAGATGGAGCAGCATTGGTCAGCAAAATGAAACCACCATGAGCATCCCTGTAGGGGGCTGCAGCTTTTGACCAGGTGAAGGGAGGGTAAAGGGAGGAATAAGAAATCAAGGAACCACATTTATCCCCAAGGTTGCACTTAGATTAAGGGCAAACCTTAAATCCCACCAGACAACAGCACTCCATTCTCACATGACAGAGATCAGGGAACTGCTTGCCCACATCCACCAACACTGACTGCAGGAACAACATCCAAGCCCAGCCCTGAATCTTCTGACAAGTCAAGCCACTTTTGTATGTTATATTCAAGACCCATGAACCCCCCTACCCTTTTAGATCCCCCCCAAAAACACTGAGAGGTAAAACAAATTCTGCTTGAATATTTCATTATGTTATGTATGAGGAGAGCTCTGCTAAAGAGCTTGCACTATTGTAGTGTCTTGACTAATAGTCTGTGTGACATGCATAAGGAAGACCAGATATTTGCAAATTTAAGGATTTTTTTTTTTGCCCAAGGACAGCTTGTAAAACCTATTAACATGAATTGTGTCTGAGCTGATGAAGAAAAAAGAAAACACTGAATCCAAACCTTCAATATTTTATTGGTGCTTCTGAACTTTTATTAGCTGTACTTTCTTCCATAAAATCAATTTAATAAGGGGAGCAGTGTTTTGGTAACACATCAGAAGCAGTCCTTCTCTTCAAAGGGCATCTTTTTCACTCAATCTCTCCTCTAAAGACAGTGACATTAGTTTTGTAAATTAATAAACAGGCCAGCATCTGAGGACTGCATGAAGCCTCCATCACCCCTTATTGTGCTTTCTCTTCTGACCCCACTTTCCAGTGCAGGGCCCTCATCTCGACAACAATGCCCTGAAAGCCTGTGTGGCACTCTGGGATCACACTTGAAAAGGCCTTTGGCTGAGGCTGGCTTTCAAGGAGGGGGGACAATTGGCAAGAGGCCTGTGGCTATTCATGCAGAACAGGCAGTGAAAAATGCCTGAAGTCAGATTCAGGGGTGGGCAATGCCCAAAAGAGAAAGCCCACATGACATGAATGGCTGCTGCTAGGAGACTAAACCCAAAGGCACGCCACTAGCAGGCCTCCATGTGCCGACATCAATGGGTTCATCCTATCCCTATTAGGGGCCTGAAATGATGGAGAAACATGAGAAGGGACTACGGGCAGGAAAGGAAAATAACACCAAAGTACACAGCAGTCAATGCTGATATTGTTGTACCAAACGCTCGGGAGAAGGAAATAATTTTTTTTTTTTGATGTTTCAGGCACCTTCTCTGCTGGTGAGGGCTGCAAAATCTGATAAGCAAAAGAGCCACAGCACATTTTCCTGGAGGAAGAAAGGCCTGTACTTTGGTAATTAGTTATTTCTCATGGCCATAATTAAGCATGACTCTAAGAACATATTGGGAAAGCCGGGGCTGAGTTAGAATGGCTGCAGACCTGGTGCTGGAGCAGCTCCAGTGCCCTGGCTGTGCACACACAAGCCCAGGTTTGGTTCCAAACCCAGCGGTGCTGGTCAGAGGGAAACAGGAGGTCTGCACATTTATTAAAGAAAACCACCAAAAAGCAACACAAAAGCATCTCAATGGCACACAAACAACCCAAACCTCAACTGTGGTCAGGGTTAGGAAGGTTGAGAGGTGCTGTCTGCAGTGCCAAAGGCCTCCAGTCCAAAAATGCCCATTCTGAAACATTTACATTGCTTTAATTCACCAGGTAGCTCTGTTTTTTTCCTCTTATAAAATACAGCTTTTACATATTTACATCCTTACATCCCACACTGGAAAGCACAGGCTTTGATGATCTCTTTGGAAAGAGAGGAGGCTGTGCACACCTTCATTAATTTCAGCAGCATTCTGAAAATGACACAAGAGTTTCTGTAGGAACAACCCATCCTCTATAAAATCCTTTCCACTTCAGAGCAGATGCTGGCTCTTGGCTAGCAAAAACCTTGGGAAAAAAAATGAATTACAATGTCTAGTCATGTTTGGACCAATTTCTAGGCATGATCTCAGCTCTTAAAAAATGGTCATACTATTTAGTTTATGAGTAATAATGTCTGACTGAAAAAGGTAGAAAATACAATGTGATACCATAATAATCAAGTGATTTACTTCAAGGGGTGATGTTTTTGATTTGGTGTGGAAGAAACCTCCCCATCTTGCTTTTTTCAATCATCTATTCCTGCAATCTGAATTTCCACCACTTTCTAAGTTTGTTAACAGTGCTGTTGGTCTCTCCATTTGGATTAAAAATTTCTAAATCGATGATGGAGGAAATCTTAGCCCTAAATGTGACCTCAGCACTTGTGTGTGTTTCTCTTGCACCTGAAATTGTTCCTGTAAATTTTCCAGCAGAAAATCTGTGCTCGTTTTGCATCTCCTCAGGTATTGATGAGCAAAAATGTCTAACTGCTTCAATGTTTGAAAACACCTCAAGAACACTAATAACTTTATACAGAGAGAGTTTACAGTTAAAAAAATATATGTACATAGGTTTTATAGGTTGAGCAAATAGACATGAGGAAGGCTCAATCAGCTGCACTGCTACTCTGCCAGAGGAGCTCAATGTCTTGGGTGGTTGTGATCCCTGTGGCCTCTTAAGGCTGAATATTTGGGACTTGGCATTTAATTCACTCAGAGAAGCAAGCAGAGGTGTTTATGATATGGGCAAGCTCAATTCCCTAAATCAAGAATTTGAAAACTCTGTCACACCCTTATCTTGAGGCCACTGCTTCTCTTCCTCTCTTCTTGATGGATAAGTAAATAATTTCCCCCCCACCCCACCCCAATAAATGATGAATCCTTACAGGAATTTGTAAAACAGAGAATTTAAAACATTTGTAAAGCTCAGAGTTGCATTTGGGAGATTTAAGTTTACTTTTTGAATGTGAAGCATCACATGAAATAAAAAGAGTCAAGACCTCTAAGATCCTGTCTTGCCTCCCTCAGTGAACAATTTATCTACATTTCCAGGGCTGGACATTTTAAAATCCTGTTCATATCTCATGATGGGCACTTATAGAGGTTTTCTGTGAACTTAATGTATATTAAGTTATATATAACAGATGTATATATGTATATGTATGCCCTCATCAATCCTATGGCAGGACAAACTAACTCTCTAGATATGACTTTCTCTCTCCAGGAATTAAAGTTGTATTAGGTACCCTAGGTAAGTTCTTAACATTCTCTAGGAAAAAAAAAAAAAAAAAGAAAGAAGAAAAAAAAAAAGTTTGACTGAATCTCTTCCACTCCAAACAGCAGGAATTTTACTATCTAGGATTTCAGTTCAGCTTGCATAGCCCTTTGAATATCCTCACCAGTTGAAAGGGCATTTTCACAGTTTCCCTCATCTAGTTATATTGGCACACACAAAGCAATACATTCAGCACACATCAGATTTGACAAGGAAAAAACACTTGAATGTTCCAGGTTTTCCAGGGTTCTTCAACAGATTTTTTTGGATATAATTTGTGTCAATCGAAGGAGGACCTTCCTAGCTTTGGGAGCTGAGAAAACAACCTCCCAAAGCCTGAAGAAATATATCTTTTTCAAATTTGTGAGACCTGAAAGGAGGAGGGTGGGTGGTCTGAGCCCTTCAGAAGGTCTCTGATCCTCTGACCCATCTGACCATTAGTTCACCTAACCCAACCAATAGCTATTCGAGCCTAATTCGAGCCTAAAGAAAGGTGGCAATAAAAATAAATTACTAAACAAAAGGAATAAAAAATAAGCAGTCCAAGGGGTTTGTTTTGTTTTGTTTTGTTTTCCTCCTGTGAAATCTGAAAAGCTTGTTCCATTCTGTCTGTTCAGTCAAGATGCCTACTTGATCTTGCCAAGAAAAAGTAAGATTAAACTGCCATGGGTACCAGCTAGAGAAAGAGGGCATGTTACTGACATTTAAATCTGTGCTGTGTTATGTCCTTTACCCACCTCATCTGCTGGATGTTTTCTGCTCAGACCAAGGGGTTTTGCATACCAAAGCAGCAAATCCTAATTAATAATCATTTAAGTGCAAACACCAAGACTGTTGGGAGACAGCAGAAGTGCCCCCTGGTCTAGAGGAGCTGCCCCTGGACTCATCTCCCAGCTCCAGCTTCCCACAGAACAAACTGCAGCTCCCAGAATTTTGGCCAAAGGTCTCTACAAAGTTAGGATCTCATCTAACTTGTTATTTCTTTGCCATTGAAAACATTGAGGAAAAGCCATATATCGCACTCAGTCTTATTTATCATCAGGTTTAGCCCCCTCTGATATTTTTTCTTCCTTTTTTCTTATTCCAAAGGAGCACTCTCTAGACATCTCAGCAACCAGAGCCAGGCAGCACATGGAAAATGAGAATATCCTCCTAATACAAAAACCATTAGGCAGCTCTCCATTTGAAAACCAGAAATCAGATGATTTTTTTTTTCAGTGAAACAGCAAACATCCACAGTGAAATATTTCCTGGAGTTTTGAGGCTGCAGGATCTGATTATAAACAAAGCATATATAAAATCCCAAATATGATTATAAACAAAGCATAGCTGCTAAGGAAAATATATCATGGCTGAGGCATTGGACTGGAGATTCTGCCCTTGTTTTCAGACCTTCTTCATGCTCTTGGGTAGCTCTCTTAATCTCTCTGCTAATCCCTCTGTGATTCTGTGCAGAATGGATGTCATAATTGTTTTTGTTTGTTTTTTAAGCACTCAGTGAGGGAACATGCCTTAATATGTTTGTAAAGCACTTTGCACAAAAAACTACTAAAAAACCACACCCTGAGTGTGGCACATTCTCGCCAACACCGATTTCCCCCCCTCTCAGCTCCTCATTTTCAGTCATTTTCAGGCACTTTGCNACTAAAAAACCACACCCTGAGTGTGGCACATTCTCGCCAACACCGATTTCCCCCCCTCTCAGCTCCTCATTTTCAGTCATTTTCAGGCACTTTGCCATTGACTAGGTAAGGGGCTGATCCCTGGGATGGTTGGTGTGAGGAGCTGAATGAACACCAGTGGTGTTCATTCCATGAATCCACAAACAGGGACCCTTCTGCAGGGTCTCCACACAGATGGCACAGCAGGCAGAGCCCTGTGTGTGCCACTGGCTCAGCCACAGAAAAGATGAAAAAGGAACACCCAAGGATGGTGTTGGCTCTGGTGGTGCCAGCACTGGGCTGCATTTCACCTACCATGGCACTAAGAACGTTTCTAACTTGCCTGCATCTTTAATTTATAGCCACAGACACACTGTGGCTTTATTTAGAAGGTGGAGACCGAAAATAGGAACCTCCAGCTGTTCTCTGCTCCCCTTTGGATCCAGCTTTGGATCCAGCATGGATCCAAGCACCACAGCATGTTTCCCTGAGTGTAGCCACAGGATTCACCACATTTCCTAGGCTATCTGGTCATTTTTTTGGAGAGTTTCATTGCTATAATTCTTTTTTACAGGTGGATGCAAGCCTGGAAGAAAGCTTTGAGCTTCATGCCAAGATAAAGTGCTTCAAAAAATAAGCTAAGTGTTGTCTGCCCACTGAATCTATGTTAGTGGTCCTTTACTAAATAAAAATGGGCTTAATTGGTGTTAGTGGGTGTTACCTCAGCAATGAAGGCAGGACTGGGCTTACATAGTCAATAATTGCTTAAAACCTCATTCTCGATGAATAATATCATGAGGACTGAGAATCCAAATGCGTGGAGAAAATGTTACCACCTGAGTAAGAGATTGCAATAAAAGTGTGGACAAAATTAGATTTTAGGACACACTTGGAGAGGATTTGATAAATGGCCATATAGAAACATCCTGGATACAGTGGAAGCACACTTTGAGGAGAGTAAAATCAGACTTGAGATGCAGTACTGCTAATTATTGCTAAGCTGCTGTACCACTGTTTCCCAAAAGAGACATTCTTAATGCTTCTCTTAATTCCTTTAGTGAAGTCTGAAGGTAACCAAGCACACTTAAGTATTTAACTGAAGCAACAAAGTCAGCTACACTGTCCACAAGCTTGAAAAAAATATTTTGAAATAACATTCTGAGCCCTGAGTCCTGGTTAGGAGAAATAACAGTTCCTAAGGCTGAAGATGAGGTCACTCCTTTCTCTTTTCCTCTCAAAATAAGGCAGCAATGGCAGGGTTTTATTAGCTGAGCTGACATCGGAAGTTTTCTAGGAAGAATTCACATTTCCTTTCTCTAAAGGGGAAGCTCTCATCCTCCTACTTTTAAGAGGTTTTATTACATCTTACAATAAATCTACTGAATACCTATCCTGGGATTGTCTGCTTCTCGTAATGTGAAAAACTTACCTAATGCATTCAAAATCTAAAATCAGACTTTTTTTGGATGGAACACAGTCCCCCTTATTTTTCCAGACTCAAGCCATCTAAAGCTGATCATGATACCTTGCTGGAGATCAGTCCTGCTGATCAGATCTTCACCTGCTAACAAACATTTTAGCATTTTAACATATTAAAATCTTCCAAATAATAGATAACCTATGTATTATAACCCCTTTCATTCATGTCCTTTTTAAAAAATTATTTTTATCCCTGAAGGTTAAAAACATCAGGTGCCAAAATCAACTAAATCCAAGTGTTAAAGTCACAACACAATAGTTCAAATAAAACTGATCACACCTATCTTCCTGTGATTATAGACCAAAAAATAATTGTGTTGAGGCAGGCTTTGACTAATCCATCCCCTGGACATTAGAATTATTTCCAAACATCCACAGAGATGGCACATCCTCTCTACCTGGAGGCTTGTTTGTCTTTAGTCTCAGTGATTACAAAAGTATTGCCCCAAAGGCTGGCTAACTCTGACTACATCATAATTCACTTTATTCAACCTGACCCTCTCCTCAGTTTAAGTTGTTCTCTGGGGTATTTCTAGTTCTGCTGCTGCTGGGTAAATAGCTGCAGTGAGAAGGAGAAAAAATGGGGTTTGCATATTTAATTTTACGCCTTCTCTTCAAATTTGTGTGCATATTCCATTTCTGAGGGGGTAGGAGGAATAGCTCAAGTGTTCAGCACTTGAACAGCACAAGTGTTCAGTGGCCACTGCAGGAGATTAAATGTGCAGGCAGAGACTGACATTCTCCATCACAGGAGGTGGAGAACATTCCTTTTTGACATGGAATTTGAATTCAAGATGGTATTTGAGATATCCATTGAAGACCAAAAGGAGGGAGGTGGGAGCCTGAAGGGTGATGCTGACACTTTGCCCCACAGGTGTCTGCAGCCAAACTGGTACCCAACCTTTCCTTTCCAAAAAGGAGTTGTGTTTACTTTTTGCAAAAAGCAGATACCACACTTGAAATTATCTCTTTACGTGAGCTCATCCTTTGGGAAAATCATACAAGGTTATAACTAATAAAGCCAGCAAAATGCTTGAGACGATTGTCACAGAGTTCTGTGGAATTCTGTCCATGGAATTCCAGTCCATTCCAGTTCTGCAAGGAGTCAGTTCGTGCTGGGTGAAAAGCGAACAGCAGGTCTGAGAAATTGTCTTCAGCTACACAAAAATGTTCCAGACAGCACTCTCAAAGGACACTTGTGTTTGTGTCAAACGCTCATCTCCAGAAGGTGTGGAAATGTGATCACTGGAGAACACGCCAGTCAAGATGCAGAAAAACTGATTTAGGGAAAAAACCCAACCAAACAAACAAACAAAAAAACCCTGGAAAATAAGAGAAGCATTTGCATTTCTAGTTAGCATCATTCTCAAAAAGTCAGCATTACAGGACATAGTTGGTTTTTTTTTCCCTTTTCTATTTTAATTAAAAGCAGCACAAGCTGAGCATGTCTGTGTCTGGCTGGGAATCTGGTGGCCCTCCCTCTCTGGCCCCACATAAATTTGATTTGCCTGTAGCAGATCTGGGACAAATTTTGCTCTGATGTAATACCTCATGCCAGGCAACCCAGTTTATGTCAGATCCTTCCTCACTGCAAAAACTGGGAGGAAAAACTCCAGAATCAAGGCACTGGGCAAGGCAGGTGATGAGAGCCAAGGTAGCCCAGGACAACTCCCAGGCCAAGCACGGGACAGACAGACAGACACTCTGGGGCAGGCTGTGCACAGCCACATTCCCAGGCTCTGGAAAGCAAAACAAACACAGCCCAAAGGCCGTGGAACAAACCTGGGCCCGTAAGTCCAGGCTGAATGAAGCAGAGCTCAGTGCAAACACAGCCCAAAGGCGGTGGAAAGCAAACTTAGGCAAATAAACTCCAGGCTCTGTGAAACAGAGCACAGATAGACACACTCCAAGCACAAGTAGGAAAGCAAACAGAGGCAAATATAGTCTAAACTTAATGAAGCAGATACATGAAACAGTAGCTGTCTCACTCTCCAAGCAAAATCAAAGTGACTTACTCCAAAATCGCCAAGCTGGAGCAATTGTGGTGTTGTTAACCTTCCCTTCTCATATCCTTCATGTCTTCCACTCTCATTCAGCATGGGAGGATTATTTTCCATTCCTCCATGGCCCACAGTAACTGCTGTGGGTCAAAACATTCCCAATTTTTGCATGCAAAAGTTTGAAGCAAAATGTGAAGACTTTCAGTGTTTCAAGGCAATGTTCAAACGGAGCAAGGAGACCTTACTCAAATGTATATATATATGTAAAATTGAGTTTCTTTTTGCACCTTTATAATGTAGCTTCCAAGGGAAAGAAATAGAGGAAGCAGAGATTAGGTAGCAACCAACATGTATATTTTAAAAAATGAAAACCAGAGAAAAAAGGAAGCTAAAAGCATCAGAGACATTTCTACACCTGAGAGAAGTGTGACCAACACGGAAAAAAAAAAAATCTGAAGTATTTCAGAAACTGAGAAAGCTTCCAATGGTTAATTTTTTTTTTGAAGATAACATGGTTAGTGATGGAGAGGAGGTAAACACTTAGTAAATACTGGAATAAAGAAGGATAAAGTACTTTTTTTTCACTTGAGGATGACAAAGTACTTCCCAGTCTGATAGCAACTGTAAAGGAAGGTAAAGAACATCAATTACTGATAAGTACTTTAAACCTGGCAGGCCATATATTTTGCCCCAAACAATCCAAAAGAGCAGTCTGAAGAGGATCTCTGGCACATTTTTGATGTCTCTTGGAAGGCCAGGAGGATTCCCATGAAACACAAGAGCTCTGTGTTTAAAGAGGGCAGGCAGGATGACACAGGCAGCACCAGGTCAGCAAGGCTGACCCCAGCCAGGGGTGGGAGAATGATTCACTTGCTGCAGGAGTCAGCTAAGAGGGAAATAAAGAGAGGAAAGAGAATCCTTGTCTTTCAGTGTGTGTGTAACAGGAAACAGGTAGTGTCAGATAAACCTGATTTCATTCTCAGTGTAGGTTGCTATAATCCTGCAGATGTGAGGTACAGTACGACACCGTGGTTAAAAATAATGCCACTTGATGACAATAAAGCACATGTTAAAAGCATTAATGAGTGCTTTTTAAAAAATCCATCAGTGGGGAATCACAATTGGCTTGATAGCATTTCAGGGGATCCTTCCATGACCAAAGCTTTTTGGTGTTTTGATTTTAAATAATTTTTAACATATCTTAAAATGAAAAAAAGCAAATGCAGCCACCTTGTACCACCAGTAAAGGCCTAACAGAATAAAATGAAGGTTATTTGCACTGAAAAACCCCAGGGCAAGGGTTAATTGTGGTCCATTTGACCCATTAAAATATTACATCTGTATGATCCTTTAGCAGGCTGAGGTGCAAACCACTGGCCTGTAAATATGGAAAGCAGGGAAGGGAAAGAGAAGAAATGGCTGGGACATGAACCCCACTCATGATCCTCTCTGAGCCAGCCCTCCCAGGAATCAGAGCCACTGGCAGAACCCCTAGAGAGGTCTAAGATCCCACCTTAAGACTCAGTGGCCCTTGCAGGGGGGATACAAGCACTGTGCCAGTAAAAACACCCATTGTCTCACATGCAACTCCATTACCAGCTTCATCTACTGGCTTATTATGCTCTCAGGAGTCTCCTCCCGTGCTCACTTTGCCAGTTCCCCCTGGATTCAGAATGCTTTAGCTGCTCTGAAGTAGCAGAGAAAATGCACTTTATCCTAAGGGATCTCTTCTGCCTTTCATCTACCAGAGCAAAAGAAATGCAAAGCCAAAGCAACCAAAACCCATCAATGTTCCCCAAATAATGATGATGATAATAACAATAACAACAACAAATTCTTAGTGCTTTCTATTATTTTCTAAGTTAGCTACATACCATTTGCCTTATTCCAGGAGGTGTTTGAGCAGAAACTTCGAAGCAAATTTATTTTCTACTTCAACTTTTATTTCCTGCAGTCTCCTTCTTAGTGCAGTTCCTGGCCAGCCCTTCTTTCTTCTTTGCAAGTGCTGTGTTCATATTTTGCATTGAAGTTAGATGCCAAACTGAAAAAAAAACAAACAAAAAAACACAAAAAACCTCTCTGTTAATTTAAAGTTATAATGCAAATTATTTGTTACTTGATTATGTGTGATTAGCCAGGTCCTCAGCTGACAGAAATGAGGACAGCTTCACTCTTGAGCTGTGCCATTTACATCCATTGAAGGATGGAGCCATCAATGAAAATTAAAAGGCAATGTTGCTTGCTGTATATTAATAATCAACTCGCTTTGGTTTTCTCTTAAAATAATCATTAGCTAACACACTATTTTGTTTTCTCTAAATGAGAAAATACAACAGAAAAAGAAATCTGGTTGCTGGTAGCAAAGCTACTAACACAGATATAAAATTGAAGATTTGTTGACTGAGTATCTTTACATCCACTGATTGATCTTTCCTTTTCATCTCCCTGCATAAATACAGGATGGCTGAATGATCTAGATAGTGGCAAATACATTTCATAATCTCTCATAAAAACTGTGAAAAACATATTTCTTTTTGTATAATCCAAAAGCCTGGATTTTATTGAAAGCAGAGAGAAGGAATTGTTGTTTTCCTCCTTATGGCAAATGGCATTTTAGACATTTATCTTCAAGTTATGGAAACATCCATGCAATGGATGCACCAGTGAATTTTCCAGGTGTGCTCCTCCCTCTGCAGTCAATTGTCACCCACAAACAA
>VWYP01011680.1:0-12207 GCA_013400435.1 Pycnonotus jocosus
CCCCAAAAGAGGTGCGACAAAGAAGTTCATTTTTGACAGGCTTCTCTGTGCATTGCTTGCTGTCCTTTTGGATTGTTCACTGAAAAACACATCCTTGAGCTCTCCTGCTGTGCAGGAATAAATTCTTTTAAAGATCTTGCTCTTCTCCAATGCTTTCAGTGTCTCTTCAGTTAAATCTCACAGCCGTGGTCTTTTACCCAGCAGATATCCTGCCCCCAGATGCTCAGATATTTTAAAACTTTTAAAGCACAGCACACCTTGGTAGTAGCTGGTTGTCAAAACAGTCACATTCTGTAAAGTGCTTTCTGAAAGAATGGTAATTGGGCATATGAAGCTTTCTTTTAGTTTTTCTGCTGTTTTCTTCCCCCATTTAATATTTGACTGTGCTGCACCTGATGGCACATAGCTGCTTTGTTTGAAGAGGAGAGAATTTACTTTTTCTGCCCTGATCTGTTAAAACTTTGTCTCCCATGCTAAAAATGGAGAGCTTTGTATACACTGGACCTTTCTGTTTGCCTGATGAACACCTGTGGTCCACAAGCTGTGCTGAAACGGTCACATTTGTATTTTTTGGGAGGAGTAACGTCTGACAGAGTCACAAGACAAATTCAGAGAGGGGCTGAGCATGTTCTGGTTCTGTCCTTGTGCATGGTTGTGAAGATGGAGGAAATGTTTTATTGTGGGCCTGTTTGTAGTCACTTCTTGCAAGAAGTTCTTGGTTTTATTTTAGAATCAGTTGAAGAAAATGAAATCAGGGTGTGAAGAACATGCTGTGATTGGAAGGAATGGCAGCTTGTATTTGCTTGTTGATTTTGCTGGGCTTTATAATGGCAGTAGAAATGTTGGGGCCTGGATAGGCCTGGTATTCGAGTGTTTTAAATATTTATTTTAAAAAGTGAACTCAAAGAGGTGCTTTGTAGTGTGATAAACCATTTATCCAAATGTTTGATTTTGGTCTGATGAAACTCCAGTAAGAAGACAAAAACTATTATGGACTTGGCTTCTGTAGAAGTTCTAACAAGGCTTGATAACACAGGAGTTTAGGGGGAAAAAAAGGTATCTGAAATCCTATTTACTTATAGTAGTCTGTTCAAATTCCACTGCAGAAATGAGACCTGTCCTTGTTTCTTTAATGTTTGTTTGCAGAAATAAAATTAGATTGATCTCAGAACAATCAGTTTTCTTTCTTTTTAACGTGACATTATTTTCTGTGTGAAATGACATGCTTTCATAAAAGTAAATGTTGGACTACTCTGAGCCATCCCATCCCCTGGAGAACAGGGGAACCTGGTAGGAGTATGGGCAGGGAAGAGCTGCAGAAGGTGGAAGGAGAAGAGAGTGCAGGTGTGCCCTCATCCCAACTCCCAGATGAGGGATGAGAGGCCACAGTGCAGCTCCAGGACAGGCTAAAACCCCTCTTTTAGGAGGACAGCTGGCCTGAACTCTGTCCCAAAGCAGAAGCCATCCGAAGATGCCCTCCAGGTAAGTTTTGCACTGTTCCAAAGAGGAAAAAGATGCTCCCCTAAGCTTTGGAGATGAATTGTGTCCACTGCAGTGAGTGCCAAGCTGGGCATGACCTCCTCCTCCAAGCTTTGGGTTTGGGGATTTCTGCTGCCAGCATGCTTTAAAGGGTAAGGAGCATTGCTGCTCATTAATTAGTAAAATTTGAGCTGACTTCAAGTGGTGCTTTGGAAGCGTTAACTATCAGGGTTTGGATTCGTGCCCTTGAAGAAAAACGAGCTTTGTGTTAGTTTTCCAGATTTCATTAATAATTCTCCTAAAATAATGTTTCAGCTCAGGAAGTATGAACAGCTCAGGGCAGATGGAGCACTCTGAAGGCCACTGTGACAAACCAGGAGTGTTTTGGGGACACAGGGCCAGCTCTGGTGGAGGTGCTGGCTCTGGCATGGTCAGCAGTGAGGGAGGGTTTGGAAAAGCCTGGGGAGCCCCTGTCACTGTCATTGCTGCTCTAGGCAGAGAATCAAAGTGCCCAGCTCCTGATGGAGCTCTAAATATCGTATTCTAGCATCTGCCTCACAGTGGCCATCACTAGCTGGGATGGCAGCACCCTTTCCCCTCACACCTCTTTCACCACAGTGCAACATGAACCCTCCCACTGTCACCTTTTTAGGGCTGCTGGAGCTTTGGTTTGCAGCTCGGTGTTGAGCTATGGCTCTGAGCTACTCTGGACCTCTCTGCAGCCTCTCCACTTGCCCTGGGTACAATCACTCCCTGCCCTTTGGAGCCTGAACACAGGACCCTGAGCACATTCCCTACCTCCAGTTTTGGGCTGGGAGGTCTCTGGACACGTCACAGGTGTGTATGGGGCTGTGTTGACAGGCAGAGGGCTGGAAAGCTTCCAGGATTTTCCTTTGGTCAGTGTCCCTGTACCACTGCTGGAGCTGTCCAGAGAAAGAAATTGTGTCAGTGCCAAGTGCTGCTGTCAGTCTGATCGTGTGTCTGAGAGGTCTGAGGGTAACCAAGGGGTTAATCTTTCCTGTAGATAGATTTGCTTTTTAGATATAATAAGACCTGCCTCTTTTATAAAATTAGAACGTGAATGTGCACAGGCATTATATAACTGAGAATTGAATACTGTATATGGCAACATGATGGATAATATATATTGAAGGCTTTGATTGTTCTCCTCTCTGTCCTTCTGGTAGTTTATAGAAAAATATGAAAACTTTTCTAGTGACCTTTGAAATTAGCTTGTAACCTGTGTAGTTGATCATCATTTTCTGTTCCCTGAGCCAGCAATGTTCATATGGTTCATAATTCAGTATTTCAGAAATTGTCAATGCCTTCCCTATATGAAATTTTAAATATTCTGAATGTACTTCTGGCATCCAGTGGTTGTATATGTTCATTCAAATGTAATGGATATTCAACAGCACCTATTATCAGCCTGATACAGAAAATATACTTGGGTAATTGCATATGCCCACACTTGATATAAATTTAAATCTTTTTCTGCCAGGAGGTCTGGTAAAAAAGAACACCATTTTTTTTTCACATTTTATGAAGATTCAGTTCAGAATTTTTGAATTCATGAAAGAGAGGTTTGTGGGCGAAAGAAGGATCCACCTCCCTGGTGCACAAAGCAGGGAGTCACTTCTCTACTTCCAGCAAACAATTTTGTGCTCTTTGAATCATCTTCTGTATTTTATTGGCTTGCAGAGATTGCAGCCTCTGTTCATCATAAACGTCTGAGTGTTTTTCTGAAGTGGACACAGGAATGGATGATGCTGATAATAATGTATTCTTTACGGTTTTTTGAATTTTAAGAGCGTATATTTCACCTGCCGAACTGATCCAAAATTAAAAATTGGATGCTATTCCCTACAGGCTGGTATTTCTACATGGGACCCTGGCACTCTGAGGGCCAGGTGCTCCCTGGTGTAAAATCTGTGCAGTGCTGAGTGCTGTCCCTGCAGGGAGCTGCTTCTGTCCCAGTGCTGGCCAGGCAGGCACAGCCCTCACTGACTGCCAGGAGCAGGAGCTGCTGAAAGGAGCCTCTGCTTGGCTTTTCTATTTTCTGCTCCCCCAGCCTCTGAGCCAGGAACAGGCACGGTTCACTGAGCTGGTGAAGGATATCAGGAGTTTTGCTGAGCTCACACTATGTTTGAGTTTGGCTGAAACTCCAGTGAACTTTATTTTGACAGTGGCCAAGCAGTTCCTTGGGGTCAAGAACAGGAAACTGCGCTTGGTGTGAATGGAGGAATTTTAATCAGACTTTATTTACCATTCTATGAATTAATACCTGGAAAGAAGGATTGCATTTTGGAAACTGGCTGCATTCATAAGAACTGCTATATTATATCTTATGCTGCCATAGCAACATAGGAGTGCAATGAGTTAGAGATCTCCCAGTTATTAGAAAACCTGAATTAAGCCAAATATTGAACAAATTGTTGTTTGCATAACACCCGAGGTTCTGCCTTCTCTCATGAGGTTTTGACCTCATTTTGGGTAAAGGGATGTCTTTGATTCTCAAGAATCAGGCTTGACTGAGAGAAGCAGTTTATTTTATGCTGGAGTGTGAGAATTGCTGTGCTGTGGTAGTGTATGGCAAGTCAGATTTGTGAACACATATTTAGGCTGCTGACTGTGCTCAAAGCTGTCTTGAAGGATATTTTAAAAAGGGTTGTGAAGAATGGCGAGAAAAACTAAATTCTCTACCTTACATTGCCTTTTTGTGAAACAAAGATGCTTCTATTTATTTATTTCTGCATAATGGCAGATGAAACAAAACATGCTGTGAAAAAAGGGGTTTTCTGAAAGGTGAGAAAATAGCAAGAATGTAACATTAGCAGAGACTCTAACAAATTATTTGGTTTCCACCCAATATTTGAGGAGAGCACTGAGGCTGGTTTTGAAAATATTGTGAGGTCAAGAATTCTGTATTGCTTTCTGTATGAAATAACTCTCCACTAGGATAAAAAAAGAAGAACACTTCCTATGGTGTATTAATAGGAAGAAATTTCTGGAAAATATCTACTGGGATCAGTTCACTTGGAAAACACCCTGCCATTACCCTAAAGCCAGGAAGAATAATTCTGTGAGCTCTCAGGGCATGTGGAAAAACCTCGTCCTTCTTGTGTTGTCAGTGACAAAGTGAGAGATGGAAGGAGGAAATGTGTTGTGGTTTTGCTTTATTTTTAATCATATTTTTGCTGATCTTTCGTATTTTCAACTTTATTAATGTATCTATTGCAGTTTGATCTTTTGTCAGAGATTGCTGTTATGTCTCCAGACCAGCTTTTCTGCTGTGATTTTATAAATACCTCATTGCAACTTCCATTAAAAAACATCTGTGGGCTTTAATAAAGTTTTATTTGTTATGAACTTACTTGCCTGAAGCGCAGAGTTCTGCAAGTATACCTTTAGTGCTGCTTTTCAAAAGCTTTCAAAATACTTATGGTTGAGGGCATGAGGAATTTTTTTTCTTGTTCTGCAGCACTCCTAGCAGTTGTCAATAATGTGTTTTTTAAAGATCCAGGTAATAGTACAAGTGCTGTAAATAAAAAAAGTGCAGGTGAAGCTGTTTCTGAAACTTCTGCTAAAGCTCTGTTGGCTTCCAGTAACCCACAGTGCCATTAGACTGAAATTGTGCTAATTGCAATTAAACTTAGATCATTCCCTGCGCGCTCTCTGCTCACAGCGCCTTTTGATGCCCGCTCCCTTTTCTTTAACTCCCCAGCTCTGAAGCAGCTTTTACCTTTCCACAATGGACTCTTGGGACATTCCAGCTGGCTGCATCACCTCTTTTTCCAACAGGGAACGACTTTTCCTCTCTGGAGGCAGCCGTGAGCTGGCTCTCTGGTGTCCTCATTGTACATGCTGTGTGTATCTGTCACATACACAGCGCATGCAATGTGGACATCATGGAGCTCAAAGGCCGCCTGAGAACAGCAAAAAACGCCTGCAAGAAACCTCATGTCACGGTCACCTTTTGGGTTTTCTTTTTTATTTTATTGCAGGGTTGCCTGTGTTGTGTTTATTCCTTGGTGTGCGTGTGTGTGCTGTTCTTGTGTATGAGATGGGGTCCAAAAATTGTGTTGCAAATTCAGGAGAATGAGGTGTTAGACCTCGCAGGGTCATTGCAGTTTTCCAGCTCTCCACAAAAGAAATCTTTTTGCAGGACTTTAATAATAGCAGGAATCTAATTTTGGCTCCTAACAGCAAGATGATTCACTTTGGGTACATGTATTCTGTTGGTGTTATTTTTGTGGTGTTTAATTTTTTTTTTTTTTTTGCACATTCTGTGCTTTGTACTATCACAGAGTTTGGGGAAAAAACCTGGGTTTCTCATGCAACAAGAAAATGTCCAAATCTTGTATCAACATTTAAGTTTGGGTGGTTTTTTTATTTTGTTATTGTTTCTTGTTTTGTTTTTATTTTTGGTTGGTTGGTTTATTTTAAAAACCGAGAGAGCAAAACAAACCCAAACCTTCTGGCTTGTTTTAAATTAAAAAACCCCACACCCTATCATTTTTGCTCTAGCTTTTTACAACGTTATTCTATGAGAAGTTTTTTAATGTTGTTCTTTTTTTTTCAGGCAGTTCTACTCACTCATCTTCATTAGCAAACACAGAGCCACATTCCATGTTTTCTCTGCCATGAATTAACACTTTTAAATGATGGGGGTTTTTTTCACTAAGTGATTTTGAGAAACTGAACATTTGTGTGAATAGCAGTTACCCCTGATAAATGCTGAAATACAAAGAATTAGATATTTAAAAGTTAAAATTATTGCAGGGGCAAAATATTGCACCTAAGGTGACTTGTGGAGGCTACAAAAATGAAAGTCCATTCTCAGCTGG
Source organism: Pycnonotus jocosus (assembly GCA_013400435.1). Lineage (NCBI taxonomy): Eukaryota > Metazoa > Chordata > Aves > Passeriformes > Pycnonotidae > Pycnonotus > Pycnonotus jocosus. Next base: position 6,327 of record VWYP01011680.1, read on the forward strand.
ATCTAGCCTGAATCTGTAGTGGACCAAAATCTGCTTTCAGGAGCTGGAGCCCTGCTCAAGAACAGGAACTGCTGTGCTCTTTTCACTGTGCTGAGATAAAATTCAAGAAGGAGGGGTGTGGGGTGGCATGGAACACATTTTCAGAGACAGTGAGGATGTGCCAACAAACAACTCTCTTGGAGGAGCTGCACTGTGGGAGTATCATCTCAGCATCCTCATCTCATTGCCCCTCCTGAGCCTACAGGGATGCAAATAAAGACCTGACATGAGAGGATGAAAATTGGTTTCTGATGTTCAAAAAAAAAAAAAAAAAAAAGAGTACCCAGTGCAGAGAGCACCACAAAAGCAGTGCTTTGCTTCCAGGTATTTTTCCCAGAGGATCTGGATGTAATTCCCCTGAACTCAGTCCTGCAGGTGTTGTTGTGGCTGGTGGGAGCTGATGGAGCTCCTCTGACCTCGCTCTGTGTCCCTCTCTAGTGAAGGACTCCTTGAGGGCTGGGACTCTCCTCTGCCAGGACAGTTCTGTTCTCACTGGATTATTTTTTTATTCCTCCCTATAAATCGCTATTTTCATTAATCCAATTGCTGGAAAAGGATTATAGCCTCGGAATAAAATCCGGCCGTAATTAAAAATGTAAAAGCCGCTTATGTTTTTAGGCCAAAGTTATTAGAAGGAGGTATCAACCTACCAATATTAATGCCCCAATCTCTGCTGGGAGGCTGTTATCATGATGAAAGTGCCTGATAATGGCCTGGTTACTGAATATTTTATTGCAGATAACCTCTGCTCGTGTTTGCCTCTCATCTCTGTGCACCATAAGCTCTCCACAGCATCCTGCCTCTCACATGCTTCCTGGGCATCCTGATTTTTTCACATTTCAGGAAAACTCTTTAAGAGCTAATCTAGCACTATTGTAAAAGCAAGAGGAATTTGTGACAGGCTGTTCAGGGCACAGGGGCTGTGGGAATCACCTCTCTAAGAGGATTGAGGCATATTCCAGTCTTCAACATCTGCATCTTAAGCCATCTTTTCATAATGAATACTCCCTTATCAAATATCCTCTCTGCGTTTGTAGTTTCCATCAAAGCCCTGTCTGGATAAACTGGAACAGCTCTCAGCCACCCCGTTATTCATGCCATGTGCCCAGCTTTCAGGCATGCAATTGTCTGGGTGTTCAGTTTGCAAGCTTGCTTTGTCACCTTCTGAGTAGAGCACTTTTTAATTACCTCTTTATAATTAAATCAATTGAGGGGCTAGAGTTACCTATTGCTGTTTTTAATCCAAAGATTGAAACTCTCTTTGACCTTTGGTTTTTTCAAACGGGAGGTGTTTCATTTTGTCTCCTCTGTTTGGAATTAAATTGGTTTCCTGTGAAGGGAAGGATCCTGAAAGACTTATTCCATGATGGAGGATTTAGATGAAAAATTATGGACCTGAGTGACTCTCAAACTGCATTATTCAGAGTCTGCTCCACCTGGGCTGTGCTCAGCTTTGCAGGCTCACACATCCTTCAGCTGACAGTCTGTGGTGTTTGGTCCTCTGATGGTAAATGAGCTTTGCATCTGAAGCAGTGAACGGGATCGTTCAGAGCATCAGCGCTGAACTGCAAAAGGGATGGAAACAAATTACCTCCCAAATGTCCATTTATCAGCCTCTGAGCTTACAGCCAGTTTTCAATGAAGAAAGCTCTTTCTGATGTTCCTTTCTGGTTTAGGTATGGTGGGGTTTGTTTTTTTGATGGTTTTTCTTTTTTCTCCTGCCTTGATTTGCTTTCCCAGTTCCTTTTCATGAAGACATTTTGATCTTTCCTTTCAGTAATGGCACATTTGTGATCTTTGCTCTCCTCCATGTGCCTCGTGCTTCATGGTTTTTTTTTGGAGTGTCAGAAGCAACACTGACTTTCTTCTCCACCTGATTTAGAAAAGATTTCTGTTCTCTGTCCAGTGCTGGTGTCCCAGGCAGGTGCTGACTCCCTTGGCTCCTCTTCCTCTTCCTCTGTGCTGGGGTTTGGCTGCTCATGTTCAGCCTGGCAGTGCTGCTTGTATTCTGGGGTGCCTGATGGCAGCACCAGCTGCTAGTCCAAGTGATTTCAAAATGTTTATTTACGTAAAATAAATTTAGTCTCTGGGTTGCGCTGAGGAATTCTCTGTATCTCTAGCCTGTTCTAGCAAGAAAGATGCTGTGCCAGAAAAGGAGATTTCATAAGAGGCAGCATTAAAGAACTACATGTTTTTACTGCTGTGCACAGCTGAGGAATTCCAAATTTAGTATTTTCTGCATGTGGTGGAAAAATACAAACTGGGGGGGAAAAAAAGGCTATAAAAAGAGAAATGCAAATATTCAGCAGAGTGTTCCTTCATGTGTTTCCACTGTAGAAGTCTTGAACCTCAGTCAAGCGCTGATTTTTTCGCTGCTAACACACTTGCAGCTCTGCTGGGTATGGCATGAAATTTGTTTCTTGCTGTCAACAGCCTTGCTCCACTCTTGTTTTTGGGAGCAGGAGCCTTTCACATGTGCAGGGCTGGTGGAGGGGAATGAGTGATGGGGACTGAAGCCTGCAATACAGAGAGAACTTGAAACTTTGCCTGTTGCCCTAAATAACCAGTGAAGAACAGCACTGCAAACCTCTACCTTCCACATGCCCTGCTCCCCTTCCCTAAAAGTGGATGTGGAGCAGGAATCTGAGCTCCCAGGCACCTTTATGTGCATAAATCACTTCTGCCAGGGAATGAGGCATTTCTGCTCTGTGCCCTGGCTCCCGGGCAGCTGCTGGGGCAGGCAGAGCTCAGCAGCATCAGCAGGGTCTCACTCTCTGCCTGTGCCCTGGCTGCTCTGCCGCTGCCAGCAATCCCTCTGCACACAGAGGCTGCTCAAACCTGCCCAGGTTTGCTGTGCTGAGTGGTTTGTGGGTGTGCACTGGTGTTGGGAGCCCTTTCTGCACCCTTCTGATCGTTTTCTCTTGCTGGAGAGGAGCTGGATCAGGAGCACTGAGCAGAGGAAGGTGGGTGTGTGGAAGAGGAGTTCGATGCCTGTGTGGTGCTGCTCCCTGCCCTGCTGGTGTTTGAGCAGACAGCAGTGCAGGGGTGTGGGGCTGGGCTGGGAGGAGGGGATGCCTTCCACCTTTCTAATGCTGGGCCTCGTTTTTGACAAAGCCAAGCTCTGGAGTAGATACAGAACCACAGAAGAGAATCAGAGCAGTGTTTAGGGTGGAAAACTGCCTTAAACCATCGAGTGTGCTGTAAACCTTCATTCTGCACCCCTTCCTGTGACTCCAACTCAGGTACTACTGCAAAGTAGGACTCTGCTGTGAGTCCTGTCTGCAGCAAATGAAACATCAGCAGGTCCAGGCTGTGCCCAGGGGAATGATGGCCCTGGCCCTGGCTCTGCCTGCTTGGGCTGCAGGCTGGAAGGGTTGGAGCTGCCTTTCAGTGTGAAGGGTGGAAAGAAATGAGCTTTCTCTGGGCATCTGCTGAGGCTGAGCTTGTCCAGCAATCCTCATCTCCCCAGGAGTGTGTCTGGGCAATGTGGTCTCTCCTCAAAGCCCCCTTTCCTGCCTGTGTGGATTAGGAGAGGCTGGGGCTGCTTGAGGGGCAGGGTCCAGGGTGAAAGTGGCTTCCAGGGTAAATCCCTGCAGCTCTGTGGAGGACAAACTCTTCATTTGTTTCATTCTTGTTAACAGTTTTCAGATTGTTTTCCATTATTTTCTGTATTTTTTCTTGCAGTCCACTTTCTTTCCTCTCTTTTTCCCTTGCTCCATCATTCCCTTCTCACTCTGTAGGATTATGCTTTGCATGAGAAATGTTGTGGTAGAACTCCAAGATATTTTTGTTTTGAGCTTTTCCCTACCCATCAATTAGAAAAGCTGGAGGGCTTTTTAATTACTCTGACAATGAGGAACAAAGTTTCTTTTTTATTTTTTTGTCATGCTTCCTTGAATAACTTTAAAATTGTAATATTCTGACTTTCACTGTGGGCTTCTTTTGCATTATGCTGATAACGTGGATTTGAAGTTGCAGAGGTGTATCCCCAAAGGCTGAGCACAAATGAATTCACTGCTATTGATGAGCATTCAAACCGACAAAAAACACTGACACTGAGAGCTGCGTGTTGAAAAAGGACAGAACACAAATAATTTAAATATTTTTTTCTCATGTTTGCGTATATTTGTGGTGTCTGATTGAGCTGGTTAGCAAAATAAAGACAGATGGCAATGAATTCATTCCAACACGTTTTCATTACGGTACAGCTATTCCGACTTCTCACAGCCCCTGTGAAAATCATTTTCTTGTTTAAATTTCCCTTGCTGCTGCTGTCCATACCCTGTCCAGGGAATTCAGAGGTGGTGTGATTACAATATGCATGGAGAAGGATTTTTATTTGCGAAATAAAAATTAAAATACCTGAATGAGGAGCTGCCTTTAACCAGATATTCAGCGGTGCAGTAAGAATTTAACTCCTTCTCCTTTAAACTCCATGTCAAAACTTTAACAGGATTAGAACAGAGTTTATCATAATTACATTTTAGCCAGGCACATTTCAAATTTTGAAGGTGACACAGTAATTTTCAGCCCTGCCTTCATTAGGAAGAGTGAGAACGTTGCTGTTAACACAAGAAATGAGCAGCAAGAGCAGCACTGGCCTGCCTGTGCAGGGTGATGGGACCATCATTTCTATGTATGGGAATGATCAGAAAATATGTTCTGATGGAAAGTGTTAACAGTTTATAGGCCCCAGCAGAAAAAGGGGAGGAGAGGAGATGCCCTGCAAGGACTGGAACCACTTTTAGTTGATGCTCTGTCCAGTGGCTTTGGTGTTCTTGGAGCTTCTCCCCTAAAAAAATAGAATCTTCAATTTTTTTTATCTTAATGCAATAATTGAATTATCTACTAATTTCATCTATAGCTTTAAAGGAATAGTTGAATTTTCAAGGATTGCACTAACCAGTCAGCATCTTGCCTCATTCCTTTGACATATTTCAAAAATACCACTTACTTTCCATATGCAGAAAGACACTAAAATCCATCTACATTGCTGGAAACACAGCACTCACTCAACGTCTGTGTGAAAAAGTGTGCAGAAAACACGAGAGTAAAGCAGTATTCACTGGAGTATAAATTGTTGGAGGGGTTTTGAGACACCTGCACAGTATTTGCAGAACTGCTCAGTTGGTTTGGTCCTTCTAGGTCAGATTTGCTACAGAATTTATAGATATGAGGAAACGTGTATTGAATATAGATAATCCTTGTTTTGCTTTGCTGTTGAGCATCCCAACAGTGACTGCAGTGTGGATGTGCTCTGTCCTTATCCCTCCCAGGCCCCTTTCTCTGTTTGTCCCCCTGTCCATGGGTGTGTGCAGGAGCAGAGTGAGGAGGGGACAGGTGGAGCTCAGCACTGCTCACCTTTCCCTCCCTCCTGTGCCCCTGGGGATGCTGTCCTGTCTCCTGCTGACAGCCCCTGCAGGGGAGGAATGCCCACAGGGTACAGGGTCACTCTTAGCAGGGCTGCTCACGACCAGGGGCAGTGCCCTGTGCCCATCACAAAGCTTTGGAGGTGTTAAAGGACAAGGATATTTATCTGTCTGTGCAGCTCGAGGAGGCTGAAATCCTGGCAGCCACAGTGGGGTTTGCCTCTCTCCTATTACTGCTTGTTCCTCCCCTGGCAGAGCCCTGGGAGTACCTGGGGTTCCTGCAGCAGAAATCTCATCTTTCTGCCCTGGTCTGGGCATCAGACCTGTTCATATCTTGGCATTAAACCTACATTGGAATTGTTCATGTCTTGGCATTAAACCTACATTAGACCTGTTCATATTTGGTATTAAACCTACATCAAACTTGTTCATATCTTGGCATTAAACCTACATCAGACCTGTTCATATCTTGG
>VWYP01011680.1:12337-58697 GCA_013400435.1 Pycnonotus jocosus
TCTTGGCATTAAACCTACATCAGACCTGTTCATATCTTGGCATTAAACCTACATCAGACCTGTTCATGTCTTGGTATTAAACCCACATTGGAATTGTTCATGTCTTGGTATTAAACCCACATTGGAATTGTTCATGTCTTGGCATTAAATCTACATTAGACCTGTTCATGTCTTGGAATTAAACCTAAATCAGACCTGTTCATATCGTGGCATTAAACCCACATTGGAATTGTTCATGTCTTGGCATTAAACCTACATCAGACCTGTTCATATCTTGGCATTAAACCCACATTGGAATTGTTCATGTCTTGAACAGGGTTAGCAGAGTCAGGTCTGGCCTGCCCTGCCACTCCCACAGCCTGTCCTGAGCCAAAACTCAGACTGCTCCTGAGCCAAACTGTCTGTGGGGTTGTGGTCAGAAGGCTCCAAGCTGAGGCAGCTGTGAAATCTGACATTTTTCTGACTCTGAATTGACACCATGTCCATTAATGGAAATGTTTTCTCCCTACATGTAATAGACCAAACAAAAAGAAAAGTATAAATAGTGAGGTTAAATGCTGCATGCTAAAAATGTAATGCTGTTCTGTGCTGGAGGTGGTGAGAGGACCAGAAGTACTTTGATAGGAGGAAAGAGGTGGAAATTTGAGGGAGGAAAAAAAAAGTCAGGGCTTGTGCATATGCATCATTCTGTGGAGGTAGGAGGGAATATATTGACATCTGTAGAGGCAAGCTGGGATTACAAAGAGCCTGGAGAATCAGGCTTAGACTCCAGCAGGTATTTTGGGAGAGAGGAACAATGTCATAGCAGTGCAGGGTGAGGCCAGTCCATCCTGCAGCCCTGTCCATGTGGATTTCCCCAGGGATCCCCAGTAGGAAAAGCCCCTAGAGAGCTCCTTGGGATGGGGAGTGCCAGAAATTCAGCCCCACTTCTGTCTCCTTTTGCTAATCTGGAAATCAACCTGGTTCTCCAAATGAAACCATCAGGGTGGCCAGGAACTAGAAACCACCAACAAACCTGAATCTAAGGGAATGCCAGCCCTTGGAGTGGTGATGAGTTTGTCACTTCTAAACATATTTCAGAGGGAAGAGCTGTTTTTGTGGGAATACGAGGGTCTCCTCAGGGGCTGCTGCTGCCCTGCAGGCTCTGTTGCAGGGCTGGTTTGTTTGCTGTGCACAGGGTTTGTCCTTGAGGGTGTTTGTCCAGCTGTGTGGCTGCAAGCAGCTCCTGGCCAGGCATCCCTGCTCTCCATCCACACCAAGCTCTGCCAGTGCAGTGTGCTGGGAAAAGGCAGCCTTGGAGGAACCAGCAGGATGATGGCAGGCTGTGCTCCCTGGTCCCTTTTAACTCTGACAAACCTGGCTTTTATTACACCTCTAGTCTATGGAAGAAGTGAGGTTTTCTTTTTTATCCTTTTTCTGGTTGCCACCAAAATACCATGGCTTGAGAGGAACGTGCTGCATCCTTTGTGTCTGTCACATTTTCTGGTATTTGCTGCAGAGCTGTGGCACGTTCAGCATGTGCTGTAGGCTCATCCAGTCCCATCTCTATTGCATTTCCTGTGGTGAAATGCTATAGTTCCCTATTTCTCTCTCTTTTCCCTCTCTTCCTGTGTTCCTGGCTTGCTTTCCATCCCAGATACCCACTCTCAGGAACTTTGGAGAAAAGGCTTTCACAATGTCCTGCATTTTGGTTGGAATTTATTTTGATCGCCACAGCCTGACTCGTTCATGGGCAGAGATTGTGTTGCCAGGTCCCAGCACTGACAGCATGAGAGAACATTTTCACAGGATAGAGACAGAAGCGTGTCTGTGGCAGATAAAACCCACATTAGGCTTGCTCTCGTTTCGAGCAGGGTGGCAGAATCACATTTCACCACGTGAAGAGAACCAAACCCCCGTGCTCAGGCAGGAACACCAACCCAGGGGATCAGGCAGCTCCCGTTGCCCTCTGTCACCACAGTGCTGCTGTTTCCTGACATTTGCCCTCTCCGAGCTCATCTGGGGCTGCCAAAATGTGTCACACTCGTGGTTCTCTTACTGCAGGTGGCTCTGATCCCCGTGTCTCTTTGCTAATGTCATTTTTGTAAATGGAGTGAAGGCTCTCGAGTCGTTTAAGCGTGACCTTTGAAATGTCATTGCTAGTTTATTCTCCCACCATCACTGATGGTGGAAGGGCTTGGCCATGTGTTCATTTAACCCATTTATTATGTAAGTTCACAGGTCATGACATTTCTAGCTTTTTTTTTTCTTTTTTTTTTTAATACCATCCACTTTTAGGGCAGTTTAGTGTTAATGTAAAGCTCCAGAGCTGGTACTGCCCTGGTTCACGTGACTCTGTTGTGATATTGAGTCAGTCTGAGAAATCTTCTTCTTGCTGCTTCATCTGGGGAGAAACATCAGGTATTTCCAAGTGTCTTGGCTGTGCTGCATTATTTCCCTCACAGGGGTTATGAGTGTTAGCCCAGCAGAGTGCCCGAGTGTTTACTTGGAACGTGTGAGAGATTTCAGAGAAGCACGACCTTGCTGTGCTGCAGAGTTCTCAGTGGAAGTGCTCCCTTATTGAACAGCAAAGGAAGACAAGAGCTTTGTCTGAGGGCCAAATGTCTGATTCATACCATTAAGGTGAAGCTGGGCACTTCATATCATCATCTCATGTCTGACAATCAGCTTTTACTTTTGCTCTAGATGCATGATTTATTTTTTTTTCCTGGCTTCTTCCTTGACCTGCTGGCCAAAGATCCCTGATGCTGCTGAGGGTTGAGGGTTGATGGGTGACAGAGAAGAAGCCTCAGAGCTGTTGTGTCACCCCTGGGTGGCTCTGGCCTTTGAGGATGGGAAGAGCTGGAGCCAAACTTGGTGCCTGAGGAGGTTTGCTTTTGGCATCCTTTCCTCCTCTCCCAGCCTTTCTATTTTGGGTTGTTTGAGGGGGTGGGCTGGAGCACGAGGGGAATTGGGAGGTGTCTGATTAGAAGTGTGATCTCAGAATATTATACATGATAAAAGTAAAAGCTTGGGGGTACAAATGCAAAGGGTGCAAAAGTATGTCCTGCTGAGCTGTAAAGGGTTGTGCTCAAGATCTTGGGTCTTCATTCTCTTCTGAAGACATAAAATCTTCCCAGTACCTCAGGAAAGCAAAGCAAATATCCTTTTTAGTACCCAATTATTGGAGCTGAGTGAAGCTGTACAAAATTTGCCATCACTGTCATGTTTTCAATGAAATTTCACATTTTCATAGGTGGATGTCTCTGAGAAATCTTATTTTTCTTCATATTAATGCAGTTCTGAGCTGGAACAGACAAAAGAGTATTTTTGTAGAAATGCTTACAAAAATACTGCTCTGTGTCTGGACCAGATCTATGTAACAGTTGCTAGGAGCAAAAAAATGAGTGTGGCACTTCAGAATCTGACTTGATGTGTGGGAACTAATTTTTATTTAGCAAAAATAAGATCACATGGATGCACAGATATTTTCTTTGCTTTTTTTCCCCCCAGTTCACCTTGCCAACTTGGGCTGAAATTAGAACCATGTAAGTCACTAAACAGCTTCAAGAAATCCTGTTTTTTAATAGCTCTGACTTAGCAACCTAGAATTAAAGTTCATGTGCATCTAAATTATTGAGGATACTTTTTTTTTTTTTCTTCAGCAAAACTAAACTTCTAATTTTCAGGGTAGCCTGTTGCTCCCACTTTTGTGGTGGTTTTTTTTTTGTTGTTGTTTTGGGGGGTTTTTTTTGTGTGTGTGTTTTTTTTTTCTTTTTTTTTTTTTTTTTTTTTGGCTGGTGCTTGCCTGGGCTAGCAGTATTTTCAGGAGTTTGCTTCCCTGCTTTCCCTGTGACCTTTTCCCCAAAGTGTGTTTGTTCATCCACTGCTCTGAATTCCAAGATTAAAATTACAGGACGTGCAAAGTGTTTATTCTTCATCACCAGCTGTGGTATTGAGCGCTCACACTTTCCCTGTACATGTCAGAACATGTAATTTTTTTATTATGGATTGTTTAATTAACCAGGGTAATTGTTTCTCTGAGCGGTAACAGACATTGTGTTTCAAATTCTTTTGGAGAAGAGATGCTGCTTGCTTGCAGAATCATATTTTTATGGGGATTTGTAACAAGTCTGACTGCATGGGGGAGGCCCTGCTTTTCTCTTGATTCAGTGGGGTTTTATTTCTTCCCTGCCATAATGTTCCAGGCTTGCCAGAGGGTGGGTGGAGATGGCAACACTGAGGAATAATGTGCTAGCAAGGTTCTTTGGTCTGCTCTCTCTGGAGTTTTGGGGTCTGCAGATCCACATGGCAGAAAAGGTGCAAAGGTTATTATTGGCTTAACACTCCCAGATCCACCTGAGGATGGTCACAAAGGGATTCTGTATTTTCCCCCAAAAGGAGGCAGGATCTGTAGCCCATGTGAAGTGCACCCGCACCAGTGCACACTAAATGGGTGTGAGAGCCATTGGGGAGCAGCAAAACCCTGGAACTCAGGATAAAAAGAGGGTGCATGACTTCTGGAGGAAGAGCTGAGCAAATCAGGGGACTGCAAGGATGTGATCAGTTCATGCAGGGAGAAAATCAGAGGGGCCAAAGCCCGACTAGAACCTGATCTGGTGCTATTGCTGAAAAAAACCAAACCCAATAAAATTTTTTTCTGTAATTACATCAGTGACCAAGGGAGGGCTATGGACAATCTCCACCTTTACTGCATGCAAGAAGAATAAGTGACAAAGAATGGGGAAAAGGCTGAGGTACTTTATGCCCTCTTTGCCTCAGTCTTTGTTGTTGTTCTGTGGGTGCCCAGCCCTCGAGTGGGAAGACAGAGATGAGGAGCAGGATGGATCCCCCAAAGTCTGAGGGGTCAGTGACCCACTTGGACACGCAGGGCTGGGTGGGATCTGTAGAGAATGTGGGTGTGAGATCTGAGCTATCCTGACAAAGCCTCACAATTGGGCCTTGTGTAATGATTGCCAAGACTTGTGGCGCAGTTAGAAATTGTTATTAAGCTGTGCTTATGCAGCAGATATATCTCTTGTGGTTCTATCACCAGGGTTCCTTAAGGGTGAAATAGTTTTCATTCTTTCTTGCACTGTATACCAATAAGAAAGCACCTGTTACTGTAAATTATTTGTATGTTTTATACCCAGCCATGTTGGGAAAATAAACAGGAGAATGCATGAATAACCATATTGGTTCAGATCTGTGTTGCTCCTGCCCAGTCTCTCAATTTTAGTCAAAGGTCACCTGGTGATTGGGATCCACTGCTGGCAGAGCTCTCTGAGCCCCTGTCCATCCCCCCAGCAGCGCTGCCCAGCTGGGAAGGACCCCTAGACTGGAAGTCAGCAACTCCCATGCACAGGAAGGGCTGGAAGGAGCCCCTGGAGAGCCACAAGCCCTTTGTAAGAGGGATTTTCTACATGATGGTAAAGATTTTCTGTGTGATCCCAGCTTTGTTTTCCCTTCAGTAGCCATTTCTAGCTGCTGGGTTTTGTTTAGCTCTGCTGCTCTCTGCCTCAGGGGTTTGTATTAGTGGGCTTCTCACATCTGTGCACTGACCCTCAGAGCACCAGAGGTGATTTCCAGGGCTGCTGTGGGATCCCAGAGAGGGAATTCTGATCCACTGGGTTACACTGGGGCTGTTTATCCCAGCCCACCACAGGAGTGAGGGCTGCATGTGTTGAACTACACCCAAATTACAATTTTTGGCAGTGGATCCCCTCTAGCTGGCAGAGTTGTGCAGTAAGTTCATATCCCAGCAGGATTCCTTCCTCCTTCTGGACCAACCAAACCAAGGGCCCACAGCCTCTTGCACACTCAGAGCAGAACCTTTCACTACTCACTTCAGACTCTCCAGAGCTCCAGAATCTCCAGCATTAAAAAGGTGTTTTGCAAGCTAAAGGTTGTTAGAATTTGAAATCTTCCTTCTGTCGTATCCACAGGGTTGAGGGATTAGGTTTTACTTTTTAAAATCAAAGATGAAAATTCGATTTTCAGAATTTTGAGGTGGATCCAGTGAGCCCTTGTGCAGGAGCAAAGTGTTTGGATTCTCATGAGTAAGATGAGAAGGCTGGCTAGGGCACCAGTGGTGATTGATAAAGTGATTCAGCACTGCTTTAGCATTTATTTCCATAATGCTTTCTGTGTATAAAAGATGAGTAGGTGCTGTTTGGCCCAGGTGAGATATGGAAAAACCCTGTTTTGTGCATTTTATTTTCACTGCATCACTGAACCCACTGAGCAAAAGGAAGGGCACAAAATGAGCTTACAAGAGCCTGCTGCAGATGCAATGACAGCCTTTAAAGTCCTTTTTCCCACAAATCTTTGGTTTTTTTCCTCATGTTGGACTGTCTGGTGATGTCTCCTGCTATGATGCCTCAATAAAATAAAATAACTTGCTTCTGTGTATTTCAGGCATGCTCAAATATTGTGGGTCTGGATTGAAATCCTTTATAAAGCTTTCAGTTCCACAGGGATTTACACTGGCGAGACCTGCATAAGCTCACAGCTTTTGTAGCTCTAATTTTGTTAGTTAAAAGGTGGCATGCTGGTAGTTTCATTTCACAGTTGAATTTTTTTAATTATCTAAGATGGATTTTGGCTTCTCAATTTTTGCCACGAGGTAGCATAACCTACAACACAGTATGGAGAAAGAAACCTCAAATTGAATGTGCTTCAGGTAATTTTTTTTTTTTTTTGGTCTGAATCTATATTTATCAGCACAAGAAAGTTTTACTTGACCTAAGGAAAAAAAAAAAGAACAAATCAATAAATCCAATGAGGGTTTGCAATGTAGCACTGATACAAAATATGATTTATTAAGACTGTAATAGCAAAAATCTGTTATATACTGCTGCCACTGGGGGAATATAGGAGCTGAATAGTTAAACACCACTTTGTTTAAATGTTTTGTGTTTTGGCTCCACTACAGGTAAAGGATGATATTGAAATTGATATTGAACTAAAATATCCAAGCAAAAACTTCTGCAGATTTTTAAAATATCCATCCATCCATCCATCCATCCATATGTGTATGTATTTTTATTTAAACAGATGAGATTTATTTCACCACCCATATATAAGTATGTATTTATGGTGCCAGTATGTATCTGGTGTTTCCATCTATCCCTGGAGAATTCCTCAAGGACAGATCTGATCTCCTGGATATTCAAGACTCCACTCCCTTTGAGGTACTTCAGCCAAATGCTCCCATTCACAGGTTAGCCCTTCGAAGGAATAAAAGGCTTTTAATTTGACTAATTAGTTTTGACATGTAAGAACCAGATCATCTTGCAACATTGGAAAATTCCTGTTGTTATTTGTGTCTTCCTTAGATAGAGAGAAGATTATGTTCTTTTTCAATCTCATCTCCTTAGCCAGCTTGGTCATCCTCCAAAAATTCCATCTTGACCCTGAAAAGGCCTTGGAATGACCCTGGAATTAAATTCCCCCCATGACTGAGAATGATTTCTTGTGTTTCTGGGCACAAGAAATATGGTGTGAGTGTTCTGCCTGGGAATGATCTGCTGCCAGGCACATTGGGTTATCAGAAACCATAGAAGGGAGCATGTTTTGGATCCCAAGCTGTGTAGGATTTTTCCACCACGTCTGCATGCTTTGAACCAAGTTTTCAAGCGGTTCAACAAATGATTTTCCATGCCATATGTTAATTTAAGGCACAGATTTTCCAGAGTGTGCTATGTGTTCTCTTTAGTGTTTAATGCCCATGCACTGTGTGCAATGTTTAGGGTTCTGTACAGGGTTCATGTTGTTGAGTAAATGAGGTGTTGAGGCCTCATAAGAAGCTTCTATTTGCTTTTCTGGCTTGATCTGAAATGCAGAATATGCAATCTTGTGGCTTAACATACACTTTGTCTGACTTTTAACTCCAGGGCTGAAACCCTTGCAGCTTTCCAAGCTTCTTCCATCAATTTGCCAGCATTGGGCAGGTACTTGATGCCTTCTCAGCCAAAGGGTGTTCCTGTGCAGCTTTACCCCTCTGTACTTCACTTTCAGAGGGGCTGCATTTAGGTAAAGCCCCAGCAAAGGGTTTCAAACTCTTGGCTAAAACTGAGTGAAGAAACACTGTCATTGTTTATCCTTCAGGATGTAAGGAGGTCTAATTCCAGGTGCTATATATATTTATATTTTTATATATATATATATATCTCAAAAAGCTGCTCATGGAGGTTGTAGATGCCATCCAGAGAAGATTGATCAGGCTGTGATTTCTGGAAATGGCTGGTACCCACGATTTACCATCTAATTCAGAATTTTATGAAATCTTTGAAGACATAGATCATATGGGTTAGGTTGAATGTGTGAGTGAGAGAACATTGTTGAACACACAATGAGAGCAAAGCCATGTTTCCAAACTGTTGGTGAGGATTTTTTTTATGTTGTTTTTGTGTTATTTTTTGTCTTGTTTTTGCCAAATTCTAGGACACTGCTGGGTTTTAGGAATATCTTCACTGAACAGCAGTGTGACTTTACAGAGATAAATGCTACTTTTAGTCTTCCTTGGAAAAAAAAAGCTGAATAAAAAAAAAAATAAATCTGTAGTGAAATAACAACTTGTTCTCTTTGCTGTTCTTCTGCCTGCTCTTTGTCATGTCTCTTCTTTTTTACCCTGACTTAATGTCCCACTTACACAGTGTGCTGCAGGGGAAGTACTTGAGCAGCAAATGAACTGGGTAGGCAGAGGTTTGATTTTTCTGGATGTTTATTGCCTTACACCCTACTGGCACTTGACAGCTTGGACTCTCCAAAGCCATGAAAGCCATGGCAGCTGCATTTTCATGTCTATTTTTGCTGAAATGCTGTTTCACTCCTTATTGTCGGCGTCAAGCACGCTCAGGCAAAGCGGGCTGGGAGCTGTGTCTGCTCTGCCTTACAGACTTGGCACAAGGAGTCAGTAAATAACATTTTCACCTATTAGTTAAACGAGCTTCTGAAGAACTGTGGCTCTGCTCTGATTGGTGGGAAGATCAGGAGCTGCATAAATAATCCTGAGGAAAGGGTAATGATTTTAAGGTGGCCAGTAATGAGGAGAAATGAAGGAAACATCAGCACTGTGTAGTGCCTGTCATTTGGGATCATGATTAAAAGAACAGTTTGCCATTCAATAGAACTGAAATCTTAAATATTTTGCAGAAAACCTGGGGAAAATGGCTTTTTGGCCATTTTTCTTGTAAGAGATGGAAGGTGAACCCTGCACTCTGCTATTCCTGACACCTTGTCTGCTGACAGAGGAGTTTTGCTCTTGCCTGGCTTGTCACCAGTTGTGACATTTTGTTTTTAGTCTCTTCTCCAGTTTTGAGGAGAGAACATAAAAATTCTTTCACATTTAGTTTGCACAAATCTGGTGGTTCCTGGGGTAGTTTGGGGGATGTGAACTTGCAGCTTGGCAACATTTGGATGCAGTTTCATAATCTGTTATCCCCTATTCTGACCAGGTGAAGAGTGAACATTTTTAAAGTATTTTTGAGCCACTGTCAATTATCCTAGATTATTTTAAGATTTTTGTGTTTGCTCCTGCCTTGGTCTATCACTGAAAATAATTTATTATCTTGTCATTCTAATATTCAGAAAGAAATGTTCTGTTCTGTCAGTAATCTTGGACAGTTTCTTGGCTTTGGTTTTAATTTATATATTGTTTAGAGTTGCAAGATATTTTCATCTTAGAATTCTTCCAGTTATCTCTGAAAAATGTGTTTTTTCCCATCTCCTGGAGAGTAATTTTAAAATTCACAGCAGGTAGGAGCTACTGCACGTTGGGCACCATGTTGTAGGGGTGTTTCCCACTTCAGTCACTCATAACTGGCTAAAGGGCAAGCCCTGGAGAATTCCTCAATCATTCCTAAGGATTTCTAAACATCTTTGAAAAGTACAGAATTAATGACTTATTTCTGCTCCTGAATGTTTCAGAAAATGCCCTCTTGTGACTCACCTTGCTTTGGTAGCTGAAATTGAAATGTATCCAATACAGAGTTGGTGCTTTCAATCCTGAGCTTACACTTTTTAAATTCTGGTTTTCTGTTCACTTCTGCCTTTATCTTCTGGATCAGGGCAATTAAATACAAAATCGTATCTGTGAATTCTCTGGGAGGATTTCTGGACAGCTGCTGTGGAGTCTGTGAGCACACCTGTAGCTAGCACTGGCTGTGGTCTCCTCTGGATTAATATCCAGAAAATGCTTCAGCAACCTGAGCTGTGTGGAAAAGAGGATGTTCTGTTCACTTCTAAGGTGANGACAGCTGCTGTGGAGTCTGGAGCATACCTGTAGCTAGCACTGGCTGTGGTCTCCTCTGGATTAATATCCAGAAAATGCTTCAGCAACCTGAGCTGTGTGGAAAAGAGGATGTTCTGTTCACTTCTAAGGTGATTTGAGGGGAGTTCCAACAACACATTCTCTTTTTAATTTTTTTTTTCCCTGATGCTGATATGTCCCTTGATCTAAAAGAGTGAACAAACAGTGCTGTATCAGAAGTGACAGATTATAGTAAATTAGATGACTCTCTAAATGCCAAGGAGAAAAAAAAAATTCAAAGGTATCTAGAGACATTCCAAGTGCAGCCAAAAAAAACTCCTTTGAGATTCAATCCATGAAAGGACAAGCTAATGAATTTAGGGCTTGTAATCCAAGATAAATAAATCAGAGCTGAGAGGGGGAAGGCTGGTAAAGCTCTGGGAGATGTAAGGGTAATAAAGGACTGACAAATAGGCATGACTGTGTGACATGATGAAGCAGCAGAAATGACAACTATAATAATGTGTCAGTGCTGAGTCCTGGAAGAAAGAGGCAGAAACCACTGCTGTGTGTGATAGCAAGGATCTGGAATAGCAATTTCATTCAGCATTAGGAAAGCACTGGGGGAGATATGGGGGTTAAGAGGAGGTGTGATTACTCTGGGCCAGAGGAATTTCTGCTGTTGGCAGGTGTGGGTGTGCACACAGATAAAGGCAGAGCCGAGGGAAATGCCTTCAACAGAGAGGAAAAAGTCAGGTTAGAGGAGGTAAAAACTGTATGTATGTCAGAACAAAAAAAAAAAAAAGGTCAATAAAAAATGAGTTACTGACCAGAAGGCATTCTAACATTTGGCAACCCTTTCAGAAGGTGTTGAGGGCAGGTGTTCCCTGCCTCGATACCGAGCTCTGGGAAACGTGCTGCATGACAGGGTGCTCCAGTTGGATTGTCATTGGGGCAGGGATTCACTGGATGCTCCAGTTGGATTGTCATTGGGGACAGGGATTCACTGGATGCTCCAGTTGGATTGTCATTGGGGACAGGGATTCACTGGATGCTCCAGTTGGATTGTCATTGGGGACAGGGATTCACTGGATGCTCTCGTGGGACTCTTCAGTCTCAGCCACGTTATCAAATCAAAGGCAAGGAGGGGACAAGTGTGAGTGCTGTGGCAATGTGACAGAATTTGCTGTTACCATAGATACCTGTGGCTGTACATGAGCACTAAACTGCTGTGGTTTCTCTCTGTGTGAAAAGCTGCTGTGGCTGGATTTGCTCCTCATGAAAACAGCTTGGAATATTTGGAAATTACTGTGATAACTTCTTATCCACATATGCCTCTACAATCATCCCATGAAATTAAGGATTGCAGCTGAAAGCAGAATCCCAGAAGAGACAGAGGGCATTTGTGCACTAAAACTAAAAATCAGATTTGCCAGGCACAGGCAGGCAAAAAATTACTAAAGTAGGCAGCCCTGTAGCCTTGAAATTCCCCATGTTTTACATCCTTGTGACAGAAAAGCCCTTCTTCCTCTTGGCCATCAGTATCTTGTTGACGTGGACTTTTTTTGTTAATCACTTTGAAATTAGCTAATGAAGAATGGTAGACAAGAGGTGATGAGTTCTGTCAAAACCTGCCTGTTGTAGCTGTCCTGTTATTTCTCTTCAGAGGAGCCCCAGATTGCTGATTTTACTGGAGCAGGGTGAGCCTGGAGAAAGGCGCCTGATTTAGACACCGAAAACCACTTTTAAAATCGAAACCTTTGTATTTCTGTATTGCTTGTAATCACGGGAGCTTGTCCTCTTGTTGGAGTATGCTTTTGAGGAAAGCGAGCTCTCTCCTTTTCAGAGCCATAGCAACGAGTCGTTTTCGTGGGTGTTCAGCCTCAGCTGTAACCTCCTCTTGTGGTCCTAAAGATGGACCTGGACTTGCACTGGCAGTCACCTTCCATCAGCCAGACCATTTGGTGGCACCTCTGATAATCTGTCTCTCTCTCCTCTCCCCAGGTCGTTGCTTTTTGTTCCTTTTATGTCCTCAGAGAAGGCTGCTAATGAGTGGTAACCCCGTATTTTTATGCCTCCTTTTCAAGGCACACACTTTGAAAACTCTGCTGTTAGAAGAGAGTAGAGTAGAATAGAACATTATATTCTGAGCTGGGAGGAATCATCAAAGTCCAGCTGCTGACCCTGCACAGGACAGCCCCAGGAATCCCACCCTGTGTCTCAGAGCATTGTCCAAATTCTTCAGCTCTGCTGTGAGCACTGCCCTGGGGAGCTGTTCCAGTGCCCCACCACCCTCTGGGGGAAGAACCTGTCCCTAACATGCAACTAAACCTCCCCTGACACAGCCTCAGGCCATTCCCTGGGGTCCTGTTTTAGCAGCAGGATGTGTGTGCATGTGAGCATAACCTGGAGCTTCATTCTGAGCTGCCCAAGCACAGGGCAGGTACAAAACTTCACCTGTCCTTTATTTCACTCACCTGGTGAGTGAAATTTCACTTCTCCTGGTTCCTGGAGAAGTTATAATCTGATATAATACACTAACTCTGTTCCAATGAAGAGAATTAAAAAAAAAATAAATTGGATTTACTCTAAGACAAGGCTTTGTTTCTCAGAACATGACTTTTATACTCCCACTCTTCACAGGTTACACAAACAGTGTGTATTCCCTGAGTTTTCCATTATTTTCTATTCTCAGTCCCCTGGGGCTCCCTTTCAGGATTTCAGATACATGCTGGGCTGTTTTTGGTGAGATGGAGCTCAGACCCCCAATTTTTCCCTTGGAAAGACAAGCCTGGTTTGCATTTTTTTTTTTTCCTTTTCTAAACAGCTCCTTGAGATTTTACTCAGCAGTTAATGAACATTCTTTAACTCAGAGCATGTGGAAGAGAAAGGGGTCTGTGACCTTGTGGTTCCAAGCCCAGTAATGTGTTGGAATGATGAATCTAATTTATGTTTGCATATAATAAATGTTGAAATATTCATTCATACTCTTTATTTGGAAGTTTTGCTATGTGCGTGAATTTTAAGCTTTTCAAAAGTTTTTGTGAATACTTCTAGTGTCTTGAAAAATAAGTCTTAGGAAGAGAAGGATGGTTATGATGCCTAATCTAATACCTACACTTAAATAAAGAGCAGCAAAGAACAAAACAAAACCCAGCAGTACTCAAACTGCAAAGTACAATCTGCTCAAAATTATCACCATTTTGACAAGCTGAAGGGAAACTCATTTGAAAGAAATGCCATCTTCATGGCTGCATTTTGATTAGCTTCCACTTCATGTGAGATGCTGAAAGTTGCTTTCTCCTTCTTCTCTTGATTCAGTATTAACCCATCTTTAGCAATAGAATGTGTGATCCTGTTCTCCATGACATTTTTGATGACACTTTTGGAATTAATTTCCCCAGCTTTATGTCAGTTCTTCAACCATTTCAATTTTGCATCTCAACACTGTTTGATTTCCTCTTTGCTGCTTCTTAGCCCCATTGGGAAATAGCTGACACATCAAGGAATTTGCAGAAATTGAGGTGCAAATGGTAGTTCAAAGCGAAATGAGAAATCTGTATTTTCATTTTCAGGAAATACTTGATCACCACAGTTCCTCAGCCACCATAAACCCATGAGCTCCACTGGGCTGTTTTTTTTTCTTGCATGGTGCTGAGGCCCAGGTGCAGTAATTATCCTTTGCTAATTTGCTCAATTTGGAAGGTAGAGCTCCTTTTGGGGGATGCCTTGGGAAGGCTGAACTGGAACAGAGACTGGACAAAGCTGGAGAATAAAGCAGGGATTTATTAAAAGGCCTTTAGGATCCACCTTGGGCAGAACAAGAGCCTGGGCAGGGCTACACCCAAGGTGGACCCAAAATGGTCACAAAATGGACAAACGGTCACGAGGTCTCACCCTTTGATCAGTTTTGGTCCATTTGCACCTTGGGGTTGAATTGTCCCATTGCAGCTCCAGGCTGTCAGGTCCCATCCTTCTTGTTCCTCCCTTCAGCCACCCTTGGTTGTGCTTTGGGGCTGAAAGTTGTCCTTGGTGTGCAGCAGGAAAAGGATTTGTTTTGTGTCCGTGCTGTGTGCAGAGCTGAGTGAGCCTGACTGTGAGCTCAGAGCTGCACCCCTGGGCACCACAGAACAGGAAAAACAGGAAAGATCAAACTTAAAGCATCACAGGCTCCCTGAGACAGTTTTCTTTACAGCTCTGAGTGAAAGGTGGCTCTTCCCTGCCCAATGCCCGTGGATGAGGCTGAGGGTGATGAGCTGCCCTTGCTCAGTGTGTGACTGGCTTTACTGGGATGTCTCGTGCTGACCCAGTGCTGCAGTGAAGGAAGAGCATTTCCAACCAGACATCTCCCAAATTATTAATCACAAGCTTCAGCTGAAGGAAAAATAGGTCCAAAAGAGATGCAGAACTCGTGTCAGAACACTCTTCTTGGTGAGCTCCCTGTCCTTTATGTTCTGATTTTCAAGAAGACCCCCTAATCCCTTTTGTAACTTTAAGAAGGGTAGAAAAGAATGAGGTGAGATTTAAGAACCATCTAGCTAGCAGAGCAGCCACCTTTCATTTACTTGCTGCTCCACAGGCCTCAGAACTGTCAGCTAAGCTTAAGAGCTTATAATTTATTTCAGCTGGAAGGTAAGTAATTATATTTTTCGGCGTGCCACCTTTTACTTTGCCTTGTTCTGAGAGACAGAGTTGGCAGATTAAGGGCCTTTTCTTTAATTTATATTCATCAACAAGTCTCTCATCAGTTTCTCTGTAATTTTCTCTCTTGCACTGATAACTCTGGGTGTGCATTGCAACCTTGCTGAGCAATGAGGGGACCTAAACCCCTCCATGAGCAGTGCTGGGTCCTTGAGAAGCTCCAAAACTGCAGAATATTTGGCCTTTTCTAAACCCAGGACGTGTCCTTGGAGGAGAGCTGGCTGAAAACTGAGCTGGCTTGGAGGACAGTCCGATTTCCACCGAAATTTCAGTGTTTTTTCCTGAAGCTATCAAAACATGTACCATGTTTAAGTACGAGTTTAGAGGGAGGAGATGATCAGAAATAGAAGTTTTACCTTAATGTCGACTGAGGACAGGTAGCCCTGAACACCAGCATGTTCTGCTTGTTTATTTTTCTAGTCCTTCTTGGCTGCCTTCTTCCTTTGCCTTGTCCTTTGCTTCTGCTTTGTCCCTGGCGTGTTTTCAGGTGTGATTTTGCTGTCCATGCATGGGTGGTGCGATCTGTGTGTGTTTTTTTCACTGCCAAATATAATCTGAGAAACGCTCGAGTGTGCTGTTCAATTCCAGGTTGTGGAATTCCTGGTGTGAAAGGCAGGTGACCCTGCCTGATTTTCTTGTTTAAAAAACACCAAATATCTTTCCATAAATACGAGCTTCACGAAACCCCCTTCTAGAAACCTCAGATAAAAAGGGATCTTCCCAAGAGTGCACCCTGCTGCCATTAATTTGTTTAGAATGTCAATTTTATTTTATTTTTCCCCTGAAGTTGCCTGGTTTTGTAGCTGAATAATGACTCCAACTGGTTTTAAAATGACACAGGATCATCCTTCTCTATCCTAGGAATGTCTGCTTTTTACCAGTGTTTCCCATTCCTTCGGATACTATGGCAACTGCGTGTGTAAATTTTGTGTGTAAATCAGCAAATGAAGCTTTGTATTGTGTGAAATATTATGAAGCTTTATATTCTGTGAAAGATGAAACTTTGCATTATGTGAAAAGGGAACAGTTGTTTCACCTGGATCTCTGTGTATTTGGTGCTAGGATTTCACACCATAAAAACACCTTTCCCTGGGAAGCAAATAAAGCTGTTTGTCTCCTTCATCTACTGAAGTTGTGTGCAAGAAATGTAAAATTTTGAACACCTTTTTAATTTTTTTTTGCCTAAAATTCCTTTGCTTCATTCTGTTGAGGAAAGTGTGTCTGTCCTTGGAAGCAGCTGTGGCAAATGGGCACTTGGGGATAGTGTGTGCAGATTGAGGAGGAAGACTATTTTTAACAGAATATATGGAATATATGCACATATATATATATATATATATATATAAATTTCTTTGTGTACATAAAATTTTTCTGCAGTGGTACTGTACATGGTCTTACAAATCTGTATCTTAAAATTTATTGAGGGAGAAGATGCAGTGATGTAATTGGATTCACTGCACCTTAGGGGCACATCCATAAAGATCTCTATTGTAGCACACCGAGGCTTGGAGGGCCGTGAAAATTTTGTGTGCATTAAAAGGAGCTGTAAATGCAGCAGGAGCTCACAGTGGGGAACCTGCCAATGGCAAAACATCGACTGCCCAGCATGGGGGCTCCCCTAAGCAGAGACTTTTACTGATTAGAGTGAAAATCCTTTCTTTTTTAGGTCCATTGACACTGTAAATGGTATGCAGATATAAATAAACTGCCTGGTGTTGCTGCTAAAAAAGCTTGGAGTGGTGATGGCAAAGGTTTGGGGGTTATCCTAAAGAGGCACATTAAATGCTTCATCTTTTGGGAACCTGCAGACAAATGGAAGCGTTCAAAGGGTGGAAAGAAAGAGAGAGACAGAATCTGTGACTGGTGAGGACAGACTGAGCGAGCCGTGGGGTTTTTAGACTAAAAAGGGCTCCTGTGACTTTGCAATATGTAAAGGTTTGCTGTGAAGGAAACGCTCATGAATTATTATCTGGCTGTTGCAGAAAATAAGAGAAGTGAATAATGAATTTTGACATAGGAAATACTCTCAAACTACAGAGAGTGTGAAACATTAGAGCTGGTTGCTCGTGGAAGTCGTGGAACGTGCTTCACTGATTAATTCACGGTGGGTTGAAGCCCAGTTGGATGATTTATAGTAAAAGCAGATAATACAGGCTTTTTATCCTGCCTCAGAACAAGGGAAAGGGAAACAGCCACTTGAAGTCACTGTCAGCTCTTTCAAATCTCCATCTGCACCTTAAGATGAGGAACAGATATTTGCAGAGCTGCTGTAGGTTTAATTAACACTACAGAGGGTATCATTTTCTTGCCCATCTGTGTGAGAGCACCCGAAGATGACACCACTGCTACTCTTGAAAAGGAACTCAGTGTTAAACCTGGTAGCAAACACAGGACAAAATGCCATTCTGCAAACAAGAGAGCTGTAGTCTTATCAGTGATGTGCTGCAAAAAATAAATCTACTGTTTGTCAATGAATGTTCAAAGTAGGTTTCAAATACGAAGACCCTGACAAGTAAATATCAAATTTCTTATCAGAATTAAGGAAGAGGTGAATTGGGCAGAAAGATGCCAGCTTGTTTTATTCAACATTTGGACACTGGGGTCTCACTGGAAATGTAAATGAGCAGATCAAGTTGGGAGTGGAAGAAAGATTCCAGCTGTAGCCCAGAAGCAGACTCCAGATATCTTAACACTCCATGTGTTTCCAGACTTGCTGAGGGAGCTAGATCCTAAAATGAGATTAACATTTCATTGTGTTGAATTGCATGGAAATTCAACATTTTGGAATTTTGGAGTCCCAGAGGAGATTGCTCATTTTATTCAGTCCAGACACTGTCTGTGCTGAGCCAGGAAAGGAACTGTGGTGTTGGCCCACCTCTGTCAGAAACTGAGCTGTGCCCCAATGGGAAATGTTTTCTGAACTGATTAGAAGTCCTGAAGAATAAAAGTTATGTATTGAACTTGTTTACAGTTTTAAAACTTCCAAACAGAAAGAGCAATTTAAATCACTGAGCACTTTAAAGATAATTATATCAACATGAAGAGTGGCTTTACTTTAGGACTTCTTGTTAGGAAAACAAACCAAAAACCAACCCCCCAAAAACATTTTTGTTCTACAAATGTAAAGTTAGTTGTGTATTGAAGCACCAGATAAAATTTAACAGCTGCATTTAAAGATATCCAATTATTTGTGCTTTATGTGAGATTAATACAACCCCAGTGACAGGCCTCCAACTACAGCACCAGTAAAACACTGCCGGGAGAGAAAATACTTCCAAACTGCATAGGAAAAGGAATTTATGGAAATGTAACTCTCCAGCTTAAACATCTGATGTTGACGCTTCCATTTTCATGAAATAATTATGAATTATAAAATATTTATTGTCCGTAAAATAGTGTTAATTCATTGCATTAACGTTTTCTTTGTGCTTTTACTTTTCCTGATGGCCTGTTTGGAGTGAAAAGCTGATATCAGAGATGGTGACAGAGTGTTTCTTCCTCATCTCTTTTGTAACACATTAATTCTTCTTCAATGTAGGCATTGTAGCGTGTACTGCCCCAAATTGGGGGTAATTTCAGCAGGCATAAACCTGGTCTTCCAAATGCTGTTCTGGGACATCTTTTCAAAACCTGAAAATAATAAAAAAAAAGGAATTAAATAATAGGCAAGGTCTCTTTTTAAAAAAGGACACGTAAGGTATTATTTCCTCTGGAATACCCCTTTCAATCTCACTTTCTCCTGCTAGGTTTGTTTTATATTTGATTAGTTCTAGGAGATGGATTTTGACATTTGAAGTATGTGTAATAGAAAGAGAATAATGACATAGCTGGGATTACAGAAAAATATTTGCCCTTGAAAATGGTAATGCTTTGTTAAATACCGGTTGCATCATATCTGAGTATAATAAAATCAAAGTGGAAGTGGAATGATTGTGTGGGGAATGAATAGTCTCAGTATGTGACAGAAGAAGGGACCTTGGCAATTCTAGCAGTGCAACACAGCTGAAAATGGATTTTGTAGCATGGGCTTGTTGGGTTTCCAAACCTACATCTTGTTTTAAGTCCAGCATTAAAGAACAAATAAAATAATATCTGTATTAAATTGAATTTTTTTTTACTTTCAGTTTAGCTAGCTAAAGCAAAAAACTTCCTAAACAGTGTGCAGTAAAAGATGGATTGTTAGACTAATAAACAAATACATGGTGTAAGAGGACACCTAGAAGGTGTTGAATGTGTGAAATATGAATAAGCAAAACAGTGTTGGCTCCAGTTTTGTAGATGTTCCAGCTCCTCTGAACTGCTTATTTCTGTGTAAGGACTCACATTGGGATGTTAATCAGCATATCCAGCCATTAATCTGTTTTATAGGTACAACATCACTGCTGTTGATGTCACAAAATGCATCTCTAGGAGTGCTGGTGAGTCATGGTTGGGGCTGTGCAGTCACCAGTGGATGCTTTTCCATGAGTTCAAAAGGCCTCCTGCAGAAAATCAGATGTACTGCAAAAGTTGCTGATGGTGCTGATGCTGGTTTGGAATATGGTGTGGTCAAAGTGATAAAAGTGACAAACTGCAGGGAAAATGCAGACAGCTGATTCCTTCATTTCCCTCCAGCATGAATGTCATTCTGTGCTGTTCCAAAAACTTATGCAAATGTCAGTAATACAGAAAATAACCTGACCAAAGTAGTACCAGATTTTTAATTATTTTTTTTTTTAGTGAGGCTTTTTACCCCTTATGGATTCATTTATGCTTGAAAATTCGGGGAAATGAACCTCATGCAAGACGACTATAATGTATTTTCTAGATCTGTGCTTTCTCAATGGGTCACAAAGGAGCTGTTCTGCAGAAATCTTGATCCTAGGAAGTGACTGTTTTTATAAGGCTCTTCAAACAGAAACTGTGCTTCACAGAAAATATCTCCATTTCATAATTCTCCCACTTCTGTCCCTTTTCATCAGTTAATTAAACTTTTATTAAATGTTTACAAACCCAAAACTGTTTGACTATTTGGAAACTATTTGTTCAAACTATAAAGAGGAATTGGGGAGGAGAGCTTGGCACAAACATTAAAGTTGTAGTTCCTGAAATTTATCCCACTTGTCTTCAGCCAGCTTATGAGTTAAAGTGTGTGTGTGTGTAAGAAGGGGAGAGAAAAAGCAGAATGTAAAATGACAAAAAAGGAATAAACTGGCAGTGAAGCAGGCTGGGTGCTCCAAGAGGGAACAGCTAATTGGGAACAGCTAATGACAATAAATATCACTAGCAGCTTCACAGACTGGTATTCACACACCTGAAAAACACTGGCTCCCTTTACAGCAGTCCTGGCTGGTTCTGCCTCATGTCCTGGGGGAGTGGTTTTCCTTCTGTCTGAAGCCCAGGTTTGCTTTCAGACCCATTTCCCACCCAATTTTCCCATCCTTGCTCATTACTTTGCCATCAGGCACAGAGAGCTCTTGCCCTGGACACGAGGCAGAACAAGCCAGGACTGCTGTAAAGGGCAGCCAGTGGTTTTGGTTCTCTCTCTCTGGTTCATTTAGGTGAAGATTTAGTCCAGTTCCTTGCAGGAAAAAATGTCCCTGATATAGAAAGTTAATAAAATAATCCTCCACCATACAATAGGAATGGTGGGAGAGAGACTGGAACTAAGAGGAAGACCTTTGAAGCCAAAACTGAATTATATTTGTAGCTTTTGAGTGCAGTGCACTGAAGTGGGAAAGGGAAGGCTGTTTTCCTTTTAGTTTTTCAATAATAAAGGAATAAAATGTCTCCTGTGTGTGGCGAGTGTGCTCATATGGGAATCCTGGAGGCATTGCTGGGGTCCTGCCTGAGTAAGAACAGCAGGAGGAGAGCCCTGAGGAGCAGCACTGGAAGAGATAAAGGAGGAGCTGGATAAAGTGGAAAGCTCCATCAGTTAAAGGACACGTCACGAGGCAGTGTCAGGAGGTGTTTCTACAGATGAAGATAAATTGCCACATGCAGTCCTCCCAGCGGCCAGGAGGAAAAAATAAATTTTTACTTCTGCAAAAACAATAGGCCTGCCTTTGTAGGAATGGTGCAATGCAGAGTGCAAAGTGGTCCTGGTGGACTTCCCTCAAACCAAAATGTCAAAACTGAGAGTTTGGAGTTTATGAAGGCAGCCAGGAAGATGCTTTGTTGTTTCTCTTTACTGTACAAGGCAGTCAGAATTCAGGCTTGCCATGAGTTTTCAGAAAGGGTTGGCCTTCACTGCCCTTTTTTTCCAACAACTTAAATAATGGGCATTTTGGACCTTCACCACTGAGGTGATTTTTAACTGTTGGATAGGTCATGATTTCAGCCCTGCCCTCAGCTGGACATCTTTGGGCTCCTGTGCCAGGGCACCTCAGTGGGGCTGGAGAATGAGGTTGATTTTGGTAGTGCTGCGTTGCAGCTCTCACCCCCTTGTTTTCCCTTGATTTTTCTCCACTTTTTCTCCACCTTTTCTCCACCACTTTCTGCTGCACCCTGCTCCTTTTACTGGCACTGCACCCTTGTTCTTTAGTCAGGCCTAAAGAGAGGGATTTTCAGAAATGTGAAGAAAGCTCAACTCGAATTTTACTGGGTCTTAACTCAAATGTTTTTATTATATCAATGAATGGAAATCTGGGAGCCATTAGAAAAGCAGTGGCACTGGAATGGCCTCGAATTCACCCTTGATCCTGTAATTATGCTTTCCAAGACACCATCTCATTATCTAAAACTCAACTGTGTCATTAGTTATATCTCATTTTTGTAATTACAAGCTATATATTTGTCATATCAGTGGAAGCAGAAAACATTGCCATTATAAATCTATGGTTTATGCAGCTTCAGCAGGAATTGCTAATGAGCAAATCTTCCTTTCTGTCTCTCTCTTTTTTTTTTTTTTTTTCCCCAAAAAGCTTTTCCAAACAAACTCCTGCAAATGGAAGCTGAGCCTGAAAATTCAAATGGTGAAGTGCCCCCCTTAGGCCTTCTTCTTGCTGTGCTCTTGAGATATCTGTCTACGTTCATAACCATGATAATAAATTCCCTGAATTTGTTTTGTTTGTCTATTCTTAAAGATGTCATCATTCTTTCTTCCACAAATAATAAAGTGAATGCAAATCTCAGAGAAGATTAGTGCAGCTACGAAAACAATAATCTTGGCAAGCATCTGTCGTCACAGGGAAACTTTGCATTCTGGAGGAGAGCAAAGCTGAAATTCAGAATCTCTCTTCTTATTTTGCAGTGTTTGTGCTTTTTTAGTCACTAAACTGAGCTATCCTGGCTGAGTGGTGAGAGCAAAAAACTGAGGATGTGCTTTTGCCAGATCAACACCTTGAGTTTAGTGATTTGATTTTGTTTGTTTGTTTGTTTGTTTGTTTGTTTTTTCCTGGCTGTGTTCCTTTTTCCCATTTGAATTATACATTATAAAATCACTGTGGGTGTCTCCATGAAACCATAACCAAACTTCAGTGCCAGGGGAGTTTTGTGCATGGCCTTCCTTACCCTAAGAAAGGTTTCTCTGTGCTTCTGGTGCCCTCCTAAATTATGTTTCCCCAGTCTTTCCTCTTACCCTGTGTGCTCTCTATGGATTGTTTCCTTCTTTGATATTTTTCCCCCCAATCTACCCGTTGATTTTGATTTCTCTCTGCTGTTTTCAGTTCAATTCAATTCTCACTGCTCACCTGGATCTCCATGCCCACGATATGGTCCCAGCTCTCCCTTGGCCATCCATGTATGAATAATCTTTGCTTTCCAATGGGTCACAATTCTTGTTTAAGATCACTTTTCCCTTCTTCCCTCTGAAATGCACAGTAGAACATTCCTTTTTTATTTGCACTTTTTTTCCTCGCTGCTGTTGTTTCTAAAAAGACAAATTAATATTTGGAGTGGGGCAGCCCTGTGGAAGGTACAGTTTGAGCTCAGGATACAGCAATGAGCTGTAATAAAACACTTCTTTTGCAATGCTGTAAAACCAGAATACTTTTAAACTCCTGCCAAGTATCGGTAGCATAAGAATTGAAATTCGTAATCCTTTTCCTCAATGTCATGCTGTCTGTGGAGATTAATACTTAGATCTCTTTTTTATATAAATACAGCACAGACTTTCAAGGCTTGGGAGGTTTGTTTTTTATGGAGGTGATGATGTGTTTCATTTTTTGCTCGGCAAAACGGTGACGGCAATTTACTGGATTTGTTGCTTTTATGACCTGTAGATGCAGAGAGTGTGTGTGTGTGTGTGCCAGCATGCATAATCCCAGTTTTATTCCTTTATGCAGCTAGAGTAAGAAAAAAGATTTAGTGCTGTGATGTCATTGACACTAGGAAGCCTTGCAGTGAGTGGTAGGAAAACAGCTGTAATCACCTTATGGAGAAAAAAGAATCTTGAATGCAGCAGCAATTGCACGTGACTGTAGCACTGTGCTGCTGCAGAGGAGCCCTTTGGGAATGTGCCAATGGGTATCACAGCCCCTGAAGCACAGCTTGAGCAGATATCTGTTGATTTCCTAAGGAGCCATGAAAATACGTTGCGTTTTTTGGTGTGTTTCCATTTTGGGTATTGCCACGGTTGGTTATTTCCCTTCCAGTCAATCTTTGCTGCTGGCTGGCTGAGTGATGTCTTTCCATTCTGTCATAATCATCAGTGCTGAAGTAATTGATTTCATTTTGAGGTAATATTTTGTTGTTTTCACAGCTTACCTTCCAATCTCATTCTGCATTGTGCTTCGTGTATGGAGGGAAAACCAATACTATTCCAAGGGAGTTCTAATAAAATGACAAAACATTTCAATATTTCTGTTCACCTGAGGCAGACAGATTTTTTTTATATCCATAGCACTGGACTTAAGTTTGTAGCTGTAGAATTGAAACTTAAGGTTGTATTTATGTGAAACTAAAATCCTATTCAAATAATATATTAATTTGTTCCAGATGCAGAATGTTGCTTTGTCGACAACAGATGTCTGTTCTGGAAACAACAATATTGGTGTCTAATTAGAGCTCACATTGTGAAAATTGTGTCTAGACTTCACAGAAGATATTGTGATTTCTGCAGAAATAGACAAAAAAAAGACCTAGAGGATATTGGCACTGATCCACAGGGCTGCAAAAAACCCAGATATTGTTTTAATGTATTGTTATTGAGATTAAGTAAAGAAGTACAAAAAAAATATATTTTTTGTAGTCTACAGGCCCCTACTGGGCTGTGGTTGTTCCTAGAGTCCTGCCATGCTCATGGTCTGCCCATGGCCTTTGGAAAGTCTTATTTTTGTTGTAAAAGTTTACTTTGCCAGGTTCTTTCACTTTCCTACCACCCATCTCATGTCTTTTTTAGAAAAAAAAATCTGCTAAAGTAACTGCGTAGATCTATAGGGAACAAGGTCGGTTTACGAAAATCCCTTTGTATGTTTTAATTCAAATTAAATTCATATTTAAACCGTTCTATTTAGCTAAAATGTAAATTCAGATGCTAAACTGAACCAATCTGTCTGCTGCATATGCTTTACCATCGAACTGTCTTGACAACCCTTGTTAACATTTGCATAAACTGTACAGGCTAATAATAATGATGATGATGGAATTAGCCTGTCGGTGTCTTATTTTTGTTGTACAATTTTAATCTCTGTAGGAAGGAAAACCACTATATCTTTTGAATTAGTCAATGGCTCTGCTTTACTATTATTAGCTGTTTGTATGTATTTGTCTCCCTAAACAGCACAGCAAAGCCTGCTGGTTTCCTTGTGGGGAATCTTGCAAGCTTGTCTGTTGTGCTTGTCATCTTAATTATTATATCGTTTAATGGTAATATTTTAGCATGTTTAACTGACCTTCCTCCGAAATATATTCACTGCTGAGTCTGGTTGGCAGTAATTTGCAAAGTAATTGTGGACAACACGATCTTGCATCTCATCTGCTCCGTACAAATCTTTCAGAAGTCATGTAATGGACTTGTGTTGGTGCTGAGCTGCTGAGCAGCCAGCAGGGCAAGGGAACAGGGATAAGAGTCATCCTACAGCCTTGGAGGTCCTGAGTTTTTTCATTTCCACTGCTCTCTGTCCTTTTATAAGATATATAAATTTGGTGGTTAACATATTTCTGTATTTTTCTATATTGATATACGTGTTTTGCTCCCCCTTGTTTCTTATATCAGAAATGTATCAGGACAAATAGAGGTAATTTTAAATTTTGTAGTTTGTGTATGAAGATCTCTAGAATGCAATTGAGGACAATTTCTACAAAGAGATGTGATTGTGTTTGTTAATCGATATATAAGAAAGGAAAAATAAATTTTAATTTTAAGTGGTTATATGAAATTTATACATATACTCAAGAACGTAGTTTCATCATGTGGAATGGTTTGTTCAGCTGGTTTTAACTTCCTAGTAGGATTTTCACATGAGCAAATAGAAGCATGTAGTTTTGCCAAAACCCCTCATTTGACTGGTTTGATTTCAGTTTCCATTCCTCTTCTGAACTGATCCTTTTTTAGACAATGTGAGGGAGCAAGACATGTGGCTGACTGAAGTTTGAAATATCTGCTTTATAATTACAGCTTTTAAATGATAGGAAAAAAGAGAGAGATTCCCTTTAATTTTAAACTTTATTTTTACCTGTGGGGAGCAAAAGTGGCGGTGGTACCAAAGCACAGAAACATAGCAACATATTGGCAATACAATTGGCATTGCCATTGCAGTGGTATGGTATTGTCACAGGGGAAAAAAAGGGGGGAAAATAAAAATAATTTCTAAAAAATTAATTTTTTTTTAAAAATAAAAAGATTGAAAAACTCCACTAGCCATTTTGAATGACGTGAAAGAGACTCATGCTGTAAATCCTTGCCTACCAAGGCTGGTTTCGAGCTGTGCTCTCAAGGTTGCGTTGAGGCCATGCTCTTTCCTTTCATCCTTGCTTTTGTTTTGCATCTTTTGCTTTTTTGAGGACCTCCAAAGCCTTGAGCTGGGAGCCTCCCACCCTGCTCCTCCTGCCCCGTGTCCCAGCCTCCAGCTGGGTCCTTTCTGCGAGCCTGCTCTCCTTTCCACAGGGAAAGGGGCACCCAAGCCAGAGCCATTACATAAGGAATGTGACTTGTACCGTGCACAAGCGCTGTGTGGGTGCAGGCACATCTTGGGGAGAGCGGAGAGATGGGCTGTGAGTAAAAATAGACATTGCAGTGCGTGCCAAAATGAGTAAGTTACATTGAACAACGAAACCTAATCCCCCTTCTCCTGCCCACCTGCCTCCCCCAGCTCCTAATAACTGTAATCCAATAAAATAAACCACACGAGCTGAAAGGAAGTAGAAGCTGGCTTATTTTCTGTCCCTTGTCAAGTATTCAAGCATTTCCCCTGATGTGAAGTTTTTGAGTTGGTAAAAGGTTTTAATGGGCAGACGGAAAGCATTGGTCAGCTCTCTGTGTGTGTAATATATATATGTATCTATCTATATGTATATATATATGTATATATGTATACATACATTCACACACACACAAAAAAACCCCCTAAATATGAATCTACATATAACCAAAAAAACCAAATCTAAATATGAAGGAGCACGATTCACTGGCTTGTTTAAGGATCATGGAACTGCTTTCAAAAATATGTTTAAAAATAGCCAGCAGGGTGGAAGTTGCCTACAGATTATTTTTATCTGTGATGAACCAGTGTCAGAATGTGGATTTGATGAGTCATTTTGTATTAGTTGTAATCATGGGACATTAGTGCAAATAAATCATGTACACAGGGATATACCAAAAGGTAATGTTATTGATTGCACCTGACATTTTGATAATAAGCTCCTGTTGAAACCATACAAAAGGTAATTTTAAATCTTATATCTTTGTCAGAGTTATGACTTTATGGTCAAAACATTAATTAGTTTTATCCTACAGCTGTGATGCAGTTTAATTTTGCACTGTTGGAAAGACAGCTCTGTGTATGAGAGGCTAAGTTGAAGATATTCCTCATGGGGCACTGCTGTGGGCAGTTGCCAAGCCAGACCTTCAGATCCTTCCAGGCCTTTCAGGTGCAAATATCTACCTCTTAATATTGCATTGACAGGCAAAATGCCTTTAAAAATAGAGTCTGTGAGGACTTCCATCTTGCACCAATCTGCAAACCACTGGTCTGTGCTTCAGCTTTGGGATTCGTGACACAATTTCTGGCTGCGTTTGACTTGGAGCCAGAGCAGAGCTGGAACTTTGCAAACCAGCTCTGATGTTAGCAGCCAGCTCTGGCTCTGGCTCAGAGTTTGCACACAGAAAGAGGCTCCTGTGTGTCAGAAGTTACCAGAATGAGTGTGGGCTGGCTGGCAGAAGTTCACAGTGTTAAGGAGGGGGCAAGGAG
Source organism: Pycnonotus jocosus (assembly GCA_013400435.1). Taxonomy (NCBI): domain Eukaryota; kingdom Metazoa; phylum Chordata; class Aves; order Passeriformes; family Pycnonotidae; genus Pycnonotus; species Pycnonotus jocosus. Next base: position 39,599 of record VWYP01011680.1, read on the forward strand.
CTTGATTTTCTCCTTAAAAAGGGTTATTTGCCATCATGGGTGACACCATCCCATTAAAGTGCCTGATGGTCCTTGAGCCCTGGGCAGCACAGTGGAAATCTCTGCCTGGGCCTGCAGAGGGAACAGGTTTATTCAGTCTGAGCAGCCACTGATGGGCACTGGAGAGAGTTGGGCAGCACCCCTTGCTTTACAGCTCTGCTTTGCTTTGCTGTGCACTGCAGGGAAAAAGGCCAGGAAGCTTGGAGAAAACAAGGGAGCTGGCAGGTCTGAGCTTCCAAAAGCCTGTGAGGTGTCCCCACCTAAGGAACAGCTTTGAGGCAGGGGACAGAGGGATGGGTGATGTGTCCACTCTGTGAAAACAGCTCCTCCAGGTCTGTGCAGTGCTGCTGTGCTGCCTGTTTTTCCTGTTTTCCCAGACCTGCAGGGTTGTGGCTGTGACTGGTGAGCCTTGTTTCTCCAGCAATCAGAGAAGTCTGCTATTTACTAATTAGAAGTGTGATAGTGAAAGGTTTGGTGGTTTTGTTGATTTTTTTTTTTCTTTTCCTGAGAGATTTAGCAGTGGAGGTTAATTGTGCTCAACAGACCTGTGAGTGATTATATAAATTATAAATTATTTTAAATGATGCTTGCGATTCCATGAGCTTGGCTACCAAGCCATCTTGTGGGAGGGAGGAAAACTTTTAATGGTTTGTTTGGCACAAGAAAGCTTAACTTGAATGCTTGCTGCTCATGTTTGTAATGCATTCACCTTGGTCTCTGTTTGCAAAATCAACCAGTAGGCCAACGCTTCAAATCTTTGAAATCCTTGAGGCAGGCTGTTTTGACTTTATGAAATTTTAGCCTGGGAGGGATAAAAGGCTGCACATAAACAAATCCAGGAGTTATTTACTGGAGTTTACAGATGAATGGGCAGCCTGGCCAGAGCCCAGCATGTACCTTAAAGAAAAAAACATCTCATACCAACCTGAACTTACCAGCAGAGGAGAAAATTCACATGTGGTATTAACTCACGTGTGACTCTTTATTGTAAATATTGTGGTCATATTGGGATATTTTTTCTGGACTGCTCTCAGTGCTGTCTCGGTTAGAAGCACACGACTGACTCATTCCTGCATCTGGGTATTGACGTCATTGTGATGCACTTTTCATTTCTAGCATGAGTGTTTCAGTCTCTCCAGTATGGAATTTAAATGAAAACATGATGCCCTTTATTATTACTGAGAAGTAAATGAACTAGAAAAATTACATTCATGGGCTTTCCAACTCATTCTCTATTGCACTGAACATATTGGACATCAGAGCCTGTCAACACAGTCATCTGAAACTGTCTCCTTCAGTGTTTCACTCCTAAGAGCCTGAATTATTCATCAGAGATTTTACTATGTTAACATATTCTTGTGATCACGTTGACTTTAATTCCAGCGCATGAAAAAGGAAGTTTGCTGTTTCCCTTTGCATAAAAACAGATAAATGTATTAATGCTTTGTCAGACACCTTCGTAGCAAGTCAGACCAGAACAAAGCACAAAGCAATGTCAGATCACATCAAATTAAAGTGTTTACAACAGCTGAGGTGTGATGGTGAAGCTAGCTGGGACTAGAGAACTTTCTAGAGGTGTGGATGGAGAAAGCTGAGGTGTTTTATTGTGCAGGATGGGCAGTGTGCAGCAGGATCTGATCATGATCAGTCCACATGTGGCACTGGGGCTTGGGGAGTCACAAATGCCCTGGGCAAATCAGAACACTTTGAAGGGCTGAAGTTCTGATTCAGTCACTGCTTGGGAAAAGGGTGAGATGTCGCCCTGATCTTTTTCAGCCTTTTGATGTTTGCATTTTTGCAGTGGAGTTTCTCACAGATTTTCTTGTAAACAAGTAATGTTGTTGTAACTGTTCTTTTTTGTTTTCATTCCTCTCTCTAAGGAGGAGACAAATGATGGACTGCTAGTTTAGCCAGTGAGGTTGGAGAGGTGGCAACCTCATCCTCCAATCCATGGTCACTGTCAAAAATCTATATAAGAGAAGTAAGAAAATAAACTTTCCTCTTTTTGCCCTGGTGACTTGCTCTGTGTGTGTCGTTCACTTCATGTCCTATAGCAACAGGTGAGAGGTGTTTTTGGTTTTGTTTTACCTCCTTTGGTGACAAAATAAATGCGTTCTAGAGAGTTTCTCTGAGCTGATGCTCCGGAGTTTCTTTATGACCAGCACTATGACAAGGGACAAAGCAAAAGCAAATTGATGTTTTAGGAGGAGAAATTGCATTCCATGCTGTCAGAGGACAAAAAGGCCCTGAAGACTTTTTCTGAAACCTTATCAAAAGTGTGATAGTTTTAGAGCTATTTTAGAAGCTTGAAAAACAGTTTTCAGAGTGAGCATTTACACGTGTACGTAGCACACATGATGATGCCATGGTTTTAGCTTTGCCAGTGTAAGTGAAGGTCAGCACCCTGGAGCAGAGCTCTGAGCCAGAACCTGTGCAATTCTTCTGCTTTGAGTGCTCACTTGGAGAGGAGGACACCTGTGGGTTTATGTGTTCAGAGTGTTTGTTTTCCTGTAGCCACAAAGCATCACGAGGGTGATTTCCAGGTCAGCTCTGAATGACAATTCTTGTCAAGGGGATGAGTGCTCCTGCTGTGGGAGCTCACAGGGTGGTGACAGGAACAGGAATTGCCTTCCTGGCTGTTCACATGCTCTTACACCTGGGGAGAGACCCAGTGCTGAGCTAAATAAACGCAGCATGAACAGAACCCAGCAAGTGCATTTCGAGCTCCAAGTGCCTTTCAGACAACTGAGCATTACTGCTTATGCAAAGAAGATCTCTTAAAAATACTGGCATCGTTTAAATTTGGGTCGAGTATGAATTTCTTAGGTACGAAATTTAAGCATAAGCATGAAGTAGGCCAAATAGCAGGATTGTGGGTTGTGCTGTTTTGGTTTGGGTTTTGGTTTTGGGGTTTTTCAGACTTGTTCAGAAATTTTCAGACTTCTTTTTCTTGGGTTTTGGTCTGAATAGGATTGAACCCTGTGTTTTAAAAAACTGCCATGATTTGGAATTGCTTAGAAAACTTGTTTAAGGAGCCCCAGTTCACAGACCTTGAATAAATTGTACCCAGTGTCACTTTAGGGGGTGTCAGCAGAGGGAGGATGGGATGTGCTGAGCACAAGTTGATGTCATGGGGAGCTCCTGTCCACCTGTCTCTTCCCTGGTCGGTGTGAAGGGCAGTGATGGAATCCCACCCACAGACACCACAAACTGGATGAAATCTGGGCTTTCCAGTTCACACTCAGCAGGATTTCCTTGGCTACTGCCTGTCCAGGAGCCACGGGAAGGGGCTGTCTGTGTTTCCCCATCAGAAGGCAGTGGGGGAGCCCTGCCAGAGCCTCCAGAAGCTGCACAAAACTCAACTCTCCATGTTCTCCAGGGGGAAACCCTGGGAGCAGAACAGTGTCTTTTCCCACTGACTTTTGGTAGATGAAGCAAATCAGCAGTCTGGTAATTATAATCTGTCTGTTTTGAAAACTATTACTCTCAAGCACTCAGCAAGCACAGGGTTTTGATATGTATATTGACAATACATGTCTCGAGTGCTGCCATTTCTTTTGGAATATTAAAGGAAAAACTAGTTTAAAACTCACTGCCTAGAGGTATGTATTTTTTTGTAGCAGGCACATTTATGTAAAGTCAACTTAATTTCCAATATTTGTATTTTGTGAATGTGAATTCAACATATATATGTTTAATTACAGTTGGGAAGGAGTCTTGTATTGTGCTGATTGGTATTGCATTTCACTGGAAACAAAACCATGACAGGAATGCATGCCTAAAAGTTTGTATGCTGCATATTTTCACCTGAGGTTTGAAAATCCTCCCCTATCAAGTATTTTGCATAGAAATTAGTAAGTAATGCCGAATGTGACACCTTTTTACTCTACTCCTACATATTTTGCAAGCAGGGGGAAAAAAAAGAGCTTAATTCAGTAACAAAATATTCATTGCTAATTGCTACTTAAACCTCTGTGACCTTAGATTTTCTCTGGTGTTTAGCTTTGAATAAATTATTTTTTAAAAGCCCTCAGTGCATGCCTTAAGTCACTTTTTTTTTTACATATTTCCATGAAGTTTTGAGAAGCTTGCACAGCCCATGAATGCATGTGGTGAAAAAGAGGTGGAGGAAAGGTTTCCTGGGGCTGTTGTGTGAGGAAGGGAGGCAGCAGGCAGTGCTGCAGCCTTTGTGGCAACTAGAAGCGTCAGAGCTCCGAGCCCTTCGCGGTGTGACCGCTGCCAGGAGAAATGTGACAATTCTCAAAACAAAGCCACCCCCCTGCCACCCCCACACGCTCTGGATGTGAATATCACCTCCCTGGTGCATGCTGCTTGGTGAAGCTCGCTGAGAAACTCTCTCTTTCTCATTCCATTGAATGTTTTTTGTGTTTTCTGGGTTTTGCGTTTGGAGGTTGTTCAGCTCTGCCCCGTTCGCGCCTGACTCGCGGTTTGCTCACGGACTTTCATACCTTGAACTGCCCTGCCACTCTGACCTTTCAGAGGGTTTGCAAAGCGTGGTTTAAAGGAAATTGTTCAGGTTTGATCTGGTGCATGAGGATTTGCTCCTTGTCTCTAGAATTTCTTCTAATCTGCTCTTGGAAAGGAAGGAGAACCAGCAATTCCTCCCCTTGAGATCTGCTCATGTTTGCAGGGTGAAGAGCTGGAGAAGCCAGCACCCATCCCCTTCCCAGAGCTTTGCCTCAGGGTGGGAAGAGCACCCAGAACAATCTACATGTGAGGGCACTCAAGAGATGAAATAGCAAAAAAATCAAACCCAGATTCAAAATAAATTAACAAAATGTCCACTGTTCTTATCTTTCCTATCAGCATTTTGCTTTCTAGGAACTTCGTCTTCTGCATTTTGCTTTGCATGAGAATAACTAAGTCCTGCAATAGTTTTCCTTTATCTATGGATTTAAACTGCAAGTTTAACATATAACCAGGAGATAAAATACTCCAGGAATCTGCTGTTGTGCTAAAATAAGATTGAGAACTTTAGTTTGGTGCAAAACCTCTATTTAAAGTAGTCACGTAAGTTATTGGAACTGAGCTTCTACTGAAATAGTTCTGCAGTTTCATTATCACTTTTGTAGGCAGACCTCTGATCTAGATAACCAGGGGAATGCTATTTTGGAGGAAAAATAGTCTAAATGCCTTCCTCTTTCTGAATTACAAGGGGATAAAAGGAGAATACTTCCCTTGTGAATCAAAGGATGATATTTATGAAGAATTCCAGAGCTTGCTTTTCTTGAAACTTAAAATAGAACATCGAGAGTTCTTCACCTTAACAAAATGCTAGGTTTCTAAAAACTGAAAGATTTCTGATCCATATATTCTGGCAGTTTTTAAAATAGAGTTATTTTTGTCCAAACTGTGAGCCAGGTTTAGCAGTTCTGAACAAAGTACGTGTCTGTGGGCTCTGCATTTTTTTAGTCCTTCAAATCATCCTGATCCCTTAAAAGCTGAGATTCATCTCTGAAATACAAAATTGTTGTTTTGCTTTGGGTTTTTTGTTTGTTTTTGTTTGTTTGTTTGTTTGTTTTTTAATAGAGAGACTTTTAGAACTGATTCAGAGTAGCTATAAAGGCACTTCCTTGTGACCCCGACCTTTCAGGCTCCTGAAAGTGCAGCAAATTAACCCTAATAACCTAAATTAAAACCTAATAACCCTAACCCTAATCCTGTGCTGCCAGTAGCAGGAGGCAGGAAGCTGCTGTCATCTGCAGTATGGTTTGAACAGTTTTTCTTGATAGAGGTTGAAAAAGCTTGAACTCCACCAGGCCTCTCCTTCCCTTGGTAACAAGAGGGCAGTTAACCTCTTTTATCTGTAAATGCTTTAGTAAGAAATGGAGAATCTGCCTGAAGCTCCACATCATGAGAAAGCTTCACTGGGCAAACCCACCCAGTGTGTGTGGGATGGAAAAAGCCCAAATTGTCACCACGGACAGCTGAAATTCCACTCCTGGTTCTGACTAAAGAGACAAAGCTTCCATTGCATGATTTATTTATTTTTTTTTTCCAGAGAAGAAAAGCCCGATTGCTGATCTCTCTGGCACATTTCATAAATACCCATTGCATTAATCTGATCTGTTGATTTTGGGGATACAGATTCTTAAGCACTTTTTCATTTTGCTAGCAAACTTTCCAATGAAAACTCTTCTCCAGAAAGATGCTTCCTGGTAGTTTTTGTACTGGGGAAGAAGAAGGGACTAATCACTGTATATGGTATTAAAATAAACTGAGAGGAGACAACAAGATCATTGAGAACCTTCACTGAGAATTTAAGACTCACCATGTTATTGTGAGGACCACAGGGCACTGACCATGAAGATTTCATGACTCATCAGACCAAACCATTATATCTGTGAATTAAACTAAATACATGTAGGTAGTGCTAGAATTTTCTACTTTTTTTTTTTTTTTTGGTTATTTCTTCTTGGTACCATGGGAACATTTAGTTTTCCCTTTTTCTTTTGAGACTCTCCAAGCGATAGATGACAATTTATCTACGGTACTCTTGTTCAGTAAACTAAATGTTCATTTTGGCTAACTGCTCCAGTGCTGCCGGCTTTTTAGCCTGAGAGAAATTGAAAAGCTAGGGAAAGCCATTCATAACAACCCAGTAGAGCTCTAAATATTTTTATTTCAATAGTAAGATGGGATCTTTTGGACAGTACTTAGGAAATAAATCCTGTAGTTCAGAGCTGGTTAAAAAGGATCTGGAATGGAGAGGCCAGGGAGCTGCAAGGCCATTTCATTGTGCTATAGGGCTTTAATATCTCCCAGATCTTATTTCAGATGCTCAGCATCACTCTTTGCTTGCTCAGCTAATAGTACACAAAGTGATCATTAATCAAAGTAAATAATGTGGCTGTAGCAGGAAACACGAGGCACTGAATGCAGAGAGAGTCTGCATTGATTCCAGGGGATTTTGGACAGATGGGTCTCATCACTGCAGAGTAAATAGAGAAGGTTTCAGGTTCATGGTAAGTTTTACAGATCACCTGTGGTAATGGTCTATGAGCCCTTAGCCTCTGGTGATGTTGCTGGTTTTTAAATGTAACTTTAGCTATTTTTCACTTCCCTGCAGGCTGAGCTCAGGCATTCCCCAGCTGCCAATGCTCAGCCCTGGTGGGCTGCAGGATGCTGGGCTGCTGTGGCCTCACTGCATTTGGGAGGGTTCCAGGAGGGCTCTGCAGAGCCAAGGCTGGGAAAGGGAGCTGCTGCCACACAGAGCCTTCACTTGTCAGCTTTGCCACATCACCATCAAGCTTTGTGTCACACTTCTGGCACAATATTAATGAAGAATCTAACGAGGTGACGGCACATTTAATGTTCTGTACGTGATACATGAATTTTACCTGTTGCCTTTAGGAGGCTGCAGCAGCAGCAGGGGGTTTGAAGGAGAGGCTGTGGGAATCAGGCAGCAATGTGTAAATCTGTCTGCAGGAGGGCAAGCAGGCTCCTTGTGTGCTGGACCAGGGCAGTGCCAGCCACGGGGCAGGATGAAGCCCTGCTGAGCCAGCCTGTTCCATGCTTGAGCTGAGAGCATTGGCACCTGCACAAAGAAATCCTGTTTCACCTCAGGAGCAGCAGTTTTCACTCACCCACAGAGACAGAGGGCTATGAGCTAGTTGCTTTAGCACTGGAGGAGGAATTTTTTGTTGTCATTCTGTGTCAATAATATTTTGTCGTTCCCTCTCTTTCCAAGTTTGAGGAAAAAAATTGAAGTGATGTAATTTTTTCTCTTTATTTTTTTTTGGTTTGGTGATGGAGTTGGTGGAAAGCTGCCAGGCACTTCTCACTCAAGGCTCTGATGATTCATAACCTTGGGGTGGGTGGTCATCTTAACTCTCCAGCTTCTGAGCTCTAGGGCAGGCCTGAGCAAATGTCAATATTAACTCATTAATAACATTAACTCATTCATAACAGGGACTTCCCAGTGGCAGTGCACCTGTGTTAAAACACAGCCCTTAATTTTGAAGAGTATGAATAAATAGATAACAGAAATAAACCTGAGTCATCTGCCCGAGAACAGTAAGAAGATCTCAGGATGTGGTGTTTGCTTTGGTTCCATAGAAATCAAGAGAATAAATGGCAGAGACTTGAGAGAGAGATTCTCTGATTGCCAAAGGACATTTTCCCTCCTCACCTGTAGCTCACAATTCCTTTGCTTTGGGAGTTGTTGAGTGTGGGTGTGTAGTTGGCAGCGTGCTGGTGAAAGAAACTGTAGTAGTAGGACAAATAGCACAAAGGAGGTAGGAATACAACAAAATCTGAGATCAAGGGGGACATTCATGTTCCAGCCTGTCAAATTCAGAGCAGAGACAAAAGGTAATGCAGAGCACTAAAGAGCAGATTTTGTTAAGGTGTCTGAACTGCCCTGGTTTACACAGAGTGCCATGCAAAGCGACTTTGGAAATGATTTAATGCACACATGGGGTCCTGAAAATAGCACAAATACACTGGAATACGTTTGCTTAAACCCATGAATATTTTCCCTTCTGTGAGAGCTCTCTTGGTTGTTGTGGTGGTTTAAAATAAATCACGTTTCCATGCATTTTGACTTCCTTGAGCATTCTGGGAGATAATAAACTGCTTCATTTGCAGGGTGATATTTCACATGTGGGTGTAGGGGGCCCTCACATCCATTCTGCAGCTCTTTGCTTTATCAGTTCCTTCATCTGTGCCCGACCCATCTCCATCAGTGGAGCTTGACACGTTCTGCAGAATTCCTCCTGCCTCTGCTCTGCAGGGAAGATCTGTTTCTCCCTCAAACTATAAATATGTGGGTGCTATCACTCAGCCTCTCTGCAGTGCCTGTTTATGCTATAAACAGTTTTTTGGGGCTCTTTGATCCCAAACCTCTTGGTGATTGTTGCATGTGTGCGTTTTGAAGCAGCCCTCAGCCCAGAGAGGCCAGGTCAGGGATTCCCTCAGAGGTCAGAGGACATTAAACACGAGCCCTGTAGTGTCCAAGAGGCTTTTTTAGGGTCAGAGCTGATTTAGTGGCTCTAAAATAGCTGAGATTTTCCTGAGAGAGGCAAACTGTGAACTTAAACATTTTGGGGTGCCTTTGGGGTGACGTTGTAAGATGCACCTTGCAGGGTGTCTGATTCATCTTGCTGGGTGAGGCAGGGAAAGGAGAAAAAAATAACCAAAGAAGTAAAGCAGAAAGGCTGAAAGGGAAAAATGAGAGGGTTTTCTCCTGTGGGAGCAGGTAACAGAACTGTGCAGCTGGAGATGGCCCTTGTGACACCAAACCCCTCCCAGCCGTGGCTCTGGCAGTGCCTGGCAGCAGGGAGATGATTGTTTGGTCATTATTAGAAGTTTTGTGTGTAAAGAAATGCTGAGCCCCTGCAGATGATGCTGGCTCCAGGATTCCCCCATGTGGATGAATTTTATTTTTTTTTTTTTTTGCAAATGAACCTGCTGATCCTCCAGGGAAGGCAACCATGGGGAAATACCTGGTGAAATGTCCCAGACATTGATCCCCAGCCAGGACACCTCCCATATCTCAAATCTGTGCTCTCTTGGCTTTTATCCTTTCCTCAAGTGGGGAGAATCAGACCAAGAACTCGTCTCACTCCTTTGGGAAGTGACCACAGCTATTCCCCAGTCACGGAGACCTGTCCCTAAAGGCAAAATTCAATGTGAGCATTGACAGAATTCCAACTTCAGTCAAAGGACAAGGTGACATTCCTGTCTCTTTTCTCAAGAAGTTTTGTTCACCTGCTATTTCTCAATAGTGATATTGAGACACCAATGGCAATATTGTGTAATTTTAAACAAATAATTTACTTACTGCTGTCTGGGGCTTCTTATTAAGAGTTTTTTTTTCCTCATTATACTTTGAGAGAGATTTCTTTGATATCATTAACCTCAATGAAACTCTGCAAACTAGCAACTGAAAAGCTTTCAGTTTCAGCTGGTAAAAGATATAATTTTAAAAGAAAAGTTAAAATATTGACAAAAAATACAGTGAAATACAGTGGAAAGCAATGAATGGTAGCTGCATGCATACAGCATGGTTCCTGTTGTCTTGTTTGAAGAAGTTATTTATTTAATCATGCACTCAGAAACAGCTCCATTATAAAAACAAGCTCTAGCACAACTTTTTTTTTTTCTCCAGGAGCTTTAAACTGGGGAACTGCCTGAGTAATTTTCTTCTGAGTGCAAGTAATTACTCAGGTTTGCACTCAGTGACTTTCCTTTTATTAAGGTTTAGAAACAATACTGTATTTTGAATCCCATTATTCTTTTTATCTCCAGCATTAAGGAGAGAATTAGTAAGCCAGCTAAGGGGCGTGAGGTGAACAAAAAAAAAATATTCTTTGTTTGGGGAGGAAAATTGTGGTGGACATTTATGACTGGTGAATAAATTCTGTGGCTAAAGTCAGTTTGTAGCAGCAGCAAAGCTTGTTTTATAATGCTATTTCCTCAGTAAATGACATTTTAAAATTTCCTTGATTATTCATCTTTCCTGGCTTTGAAAATTTCTAATTTATTTTGGAAGCTGGGTTATAATGAGCTTGCAGGCGGCTTATCACATAATTTCCAAGAGGCATCAACACTGCTCTGTGCTTGTATTTTTGCTTCTGATAGTGTGTGTTTGCTTTATGCTTTGCTAAGCATTAAGATAAAAAATTACATTTTATGGTAATTGGGAGCCCTGCCCATGCAGGGAAGATGATGGCAGGGGTATCTGATCTGTCAAGATGCTCCTGAAAACAGGTGTGGATGTCTTTGTGAAAACCTGGTGGTGGGGAAGTGAGGGTGCAGCTGCTGGGCACAACTCTCTGATGATGAATTCCCATCAGTGGGAATTGTCCTCATCCTGCTCAGTGTTTCTTTTCTCATATCAAATGAGCTCAAAAAGTGAGGATCATTCTCTGATCCTCACAAGGGTGAGGCTCCAGGACCTGAAGAACTGGATTTGGACCATGAAAATTTGTCTGCTGGGGTGCAGGGCCTTTCCTTCCTGAGGCCACAAGGCTGATAAATCCAGCAAGGAAATGATGGTGGTGATCCCTGAGCCTGCACACCAGGAATTGTGAATCCAGCAAGGAAATTTGTGGTGATGGAGCCTGAGCCTGCACACCAGGAATTGTGAATCCAGCAAGGAAATTATGGTGGTGACCCTGATCCTGCACACCAGGAATGGTGACCAAGGTTCCCTGAGCTCCTGGAGGTTTTCTGGCTGGCCCTTTGCTGAAAGGAACCCATGAAAGGAGCACAGCCAGCCCCTGGATGCAGTCACCAACACAAATCTCCACAAATGAGCTCTTTCAGATGCATCTCCAGCAGTGTTCCCACAAATGGCACGTGCTAAATGAAAAGCATTGTTTTGTTAACTTAGCTTCTATCTTACAAAGGAGGGTTTTCAGCTAATCACCTGTCATCATCTTTTTGGGAAGTGTTACACTCAACTAAATAGGCAACATCATCTTCCAGTAACCTCACAGCAAGTACACTTCAAATTCAGGTGGTGTTGGGGGATAACAGTGATGAATACAAGGAGGCAGGATTGAGAATAGATTTTTCCAAGACAGAAGGTTGAATCCCAAGTCTCAGGGAAGATTTAGCTCTTTCCACGCTGGATGCAAGCCTTGTGGCTCTGAAATAATCAGCATGCAGGCTGCAGGCTAAGTGTGTGTAACACAAGATAAAAATGGGCTTTCTTTAAAAATCATGGTGTGTACAAAGTAATATTATTTTGAAAACTTAAGAGAAGTAGTTTAACAGCTTATACCCATTTGTTTATGAGCTCACAGAGGAGATACAAAGATGACTGCAGAGCTCTGCAATTTTAGAGTTGGGGTCAGTTGTTGACTTGGCTTCTTTCTAACAAAAAAAATTCTTTACTATCAGCAGCAGATAGCCAATAAATGGACTTTTTCATACACCTACCTTTGCTGGGGATGAGAGGTGCACATCCAGAGTTGCATCCTGCTGGACACCAGAGCAGGTCCTTTTTTCCCCAAATTAAAGCCTCAAGCTTGAAGATGTTGCACCATGGGGGTGTTGAGAATTTCCTTGAGCTTTAGGTTATAGGTGAAAAAAAGCTTGATTTATTTGTTCTGGATCTTTGTAGGGATTTATTTACATGAATTACATTGAATTTCCCACAGTAAATGGAGTTTTTTCCCCCCTTCTCTGGCCTGGGGGTTGCAGCAGGGTTACAGCTCTTTCCAGCAGCTGTACAGGGATGGGTGCAATATTTTCTCCTCTATTTCCCAACGTGACAAATAACTTTGAAATAACAGCAAAGGGATCTTTCAGTTACAAAGAGATTAAGAAAGGAGGGAATGGGTCTTTATAGAAGTATGCATCTCCATGTAATAAAATATTGAATGTGATGAAGTGAATTCAGCCTCATAAAATGAATTCAGCCTCATTTTTAGTGCTCTAATATGATAATGTAGAGGAAAACCCATTCCAGACTTTTCTTCAGGCATTGCAGTTACTTCATTAGCCTTTATTTCTTCTCACTTCTGCTCTCTTGACAGCTTTTCGACTCTCGGGTTCTTCCCTTTTGAAATGCTTTGATGTGCTCATCTGTTTGACAAACTGTTTAAGGTCTTGATCTTAATTTAACATTTGTAGATACCCACAGAGGGTTTTGTTAATGAAGTCTTTAAAACACTAAGTGAAGTCCTGGTTTTCTTCAGGAACAAAGTTTTATCCTTGACATTATTTTTCCTTCGGAACGATATTCCCATTTAACATCTAGGAAATTTTTAATCTTACAAAGCACCAATGGACTTGTAATGGTAGGGATGTAATTAAATGAGGGTTTCCTATTTCTTTGGGGTGCCTTTTTAAAAAAGAATAGGAATACATCATAATTGAAAATGTCTTTTCAATGACAGAAGCCTTTGATACCACAAAGGCCTGAGAGCAAGTGGTTGCCCAACCTCAGATTCAGAGTGCTCTTGTACTTTGATGGATAATTCTCTGTTTTCTGGATTGAAGCCATGGGTTTTGCTAGTTCGTTTGGTGTAAGGTAATTAAATTGAACTAAGGGTTACTTATAAACTGTATTCATGGATTTTAGCACTTCTGACAGTGGCAGCAATCTGAGTTTCTGAGTGTGGGATCAGGACTGACAGGAATAATTCATTGCCCTGTCGTAGCTGGATCTGGCATTTCAGATCTCCAACACCAGCTGCAGTGGCTGTAAAAGCCTCCTTGAGGCCAAAGGAAGAGCTGTGTGTAAGAGGAAAATGTTGACATGAAGAGAAAGAAGATGTTTCCAAGAGGTCTGTGAAACCAGGAATTCGTGTGTGTTTAATTGTTAAAATTTGGGTCTATTTTGGGGGACCCTCTGCGGTGCTTAGGGGCTCAAAACTCAAATATTAAATGTCCATAAATTCCACCTGCCACACCCAGAGAGAGCACAGCCACACTGTCCTCTGTGAGTTCCTTTTCTCTGGAACGGTTTTCCACTTAAATCACNTCACCTGTCACACCCAGAGAGGTCCAGAGGAGCACAGCCACCCTGTCCTCTGTGAGTTCCTTTTCTCTGGAACAGTTTTCCACTTGAATCACACAAAATGTTTCTTTGCTACAGTAATGTTGGCATTAAAAAATGATTTCCACAATTGGGTAACAGTTTTCTGGCAGTGTGAACAGCATCAATGTGTTGGTTCTAAGGCGTTTGCCATCACCTTGGTCATAGCAAAGTGGTCAAAATGTGATCTCCTTTTGAATAGACAAAACAATTTTCTTGTTNTGTTTGCCATCAACTTGGTCATAGCAAAGTGCTCAATAGACAAAACAATTTTCTTGTTTTCAAGGGGAAACTTTAGGGAAAACTTCTGAAGTGTGGAATTTGCTGATGCTTTTAATCTGCCAACAACTAGCAGAGTTTTGGCTGGTTGGTTGGAGTTTTTTTTGTTTGTTTCATCTTTTTTCCTTAGTGCTTTCCCTCATAAATGAAACCATGTAAATAAATTACATACATTACCTAAAAGAATGTAAAATAATTCCATTAGCTAATTCCATTTGGCTAGCTTTTAAAAGAAAAATGTTTTGCCTCAGGTTAAAGCTAAGGCTCAATATGCACAGCCCTGCTGCCTTTAAATGCTAATGCAGGCTTTTCCTTTAGATAAGGACCAAGTGATCCTCAGAAGTGAGAAAGCTGCATCAAGAGGTTTGACAAGGCTCATTAAAGTTCAATTAGAAAATTCGTTTTAACACTAGGCATCCTGCCCCTTTTAATGTCCCAAGCACAAACAATAAAATTTTCATCCCATACAAGTACACACTTAAAATGTGCTATGGAAATAAACAACCTTCATGTTTAATTCATCTCATATAATAATTATTGGTGTCCATTAGGGATTTGGTGCAGGCATTAGGTATACAGCTCTTATTGGGTGTGTTGTTCCCAAATGTCCCTACTGGGGAGTTTGTCAAGTGAATTGAAAATAAAAAATATATTAAGGAGAGTTATGATAGATCTTTGCAAAGGGTCCATCTGTTTTCTGAGCAGTGCAGTGTTGGCACACACTCAAAAAAACTTGACTCAGCACCTTTGTATTGACGGATTTCATGATTCTTTTAACTGCTTCTGTAAGTTTTATTCATTTGGCATCACACAATTGTCAGTGATTGGTTCTCAGCCCTTCCTCCTGCCCCCAATATTACAAAAATTTAAATTTTCACTTGGCTGTTTGATGACAGGATATGAGTTTTGTGAGACTCATGACATGGACATTTACAACCTCAGTAAATCCAGATGTGAAATTCAAGCACTAGGCAGCTTCCATGTGCTGTGGCTCTTCAGGCTGCTTTTATTTCCTTTTTTTTTTCCAGTGATAAACCTGCCAAGAATGCAGTGCTTGTTATGCCGTGATGGATGTCTTGTGGAGCCAGTCCTTGTCCCCAGTGCCTGCCCTTTCCCTGCCTTTGTTTCCTCTGCAGCACTGCTTATCTGTGAGACATTGTGCAGCCTTCTGAAATGGTGCAAACCTTTCAATAAATGGGGTATTTTGGGCTAAATGAGGGCTGGAGTGATCACTTCTTACACTGCTGGGTTGTGGCTGTTCAAACCCTGCCTTTGTGGGGCTGTTCTACAGAGTGGACAGCGTCTGCATGTAAAATTATTCATTAAAAAATGATTGCCAGAAGTAAATGAGTCCTGTGATTTTTTTTTTTCCCCAATGGCATTTATCGCTTACTTGCATTACTGCAATCCATGCAAAAGTGTTCGGGGATTCTTAAAACATAAAAAGCAAAATCATAGAGAAGGTAATGACTCGTGTCAGGGGAAGAGGTGCCCTTTGTGCTGTCCCTGCAAATCTTGGCTATAATCAGTTTAGGAGGGTTTTTAATTGCCAAATTGGTGATCAAAACTTTGCTGGCAGTTGCAGCTGTTTGGTTCTCAGTCCTGTGGCACAGGTCATCAGTGAGTGCATCTTGGTTGCCCCACAAGACAAGTATTTCCATGAGTTTGAAATACTATTCCATGGTACTGACCTGGCAGGGACAGTGTGTTCCAGAGGAAACTCAAATATTAAGTTCTTCATAATTTTCACTGTAAATCACTTTGTAACCCTGCATTAAAAGGGAAAGACCCTCTTAAGATATTTATTTCCCAACTGCAGTTATAAAAATGATGTTCTAATCTAAAAACAAATTTAAAGTACTAATAAATGGGAAAATCCACAGAGAACCCCTTGATGTCTAAAACCAAACCAGCCCAGTGACACAGATATTATTAATTGTTATTGTTCAGTGCTCTTAAAGAACCTTCCCTGAGTCATTTTTTGAAAGACAAATAACTTAATTTAAATAAGCTGCACTTCTCCCATGTAGGTAGGCTGGGTCTCAAAGCTGACAGTGCTCAGTGTAACCTCACAGCCATTAAACATGAAATGGGCATTTTCTGAGGGCAGTGGCTGTACCAGAGGCCCTGGTGGGTGTTTCTTCACCTCCTTGTGAGCACTAAGCAGATTATTTTGGTGAGTCCCCCCTGAAGGGACAGAAAAAAAGCATTCCCCTTTTGGGAGGAATGGCTCAGTATATTTTAGGTGACAGAATTCACTTGCTGTGACCTCCTGGGTAGGCACATTGATCATTCTTAAACACTTGTCTTAACTTTGACCCAAATGTTTCCTGCTGATAGAAATGCCACTTCCTTCGTTTTGCATATATTCAGAATCAGCACCTTGCATGGTGTCTGCAGCTTGGCCAGTGCATGGAGACAGAGCTGACACACGAATTCCTTCTTCCCAGTGATATTTTCTGGAGGATCAGCTCTCTCTCTGCTGCCTGTGCTGCTCTCACCCAGGATGAAAAGCTGCAGACACCCCAGGGCTGCAGCGTGGGCTTGCAGTGCCTTGGATGAGAACTGCCCAGATGCACCAGAACAGCATGGGCAGCCACTTCTGGGAAGATCATGAAAACCCAAACTCTGGCTAATGGACCCCAGCTCCTCTCCCTTCCCTTTTGGCAGCCCTTCATGGTGACACAAGGTAAGTACAAAGCCTGGCGCCAGGACAGAACGCAGTGGTTTGTGCTCTGAGTGTTCCTAAAGGCAAAAAGGGATCTTTGAGGGCTTTCCTGAGTTGATTCCTGCTTGAGCTAAAGCCAGAGCTCAAGCCAGGCTTTGCAGAAGTGCAGCTGCCTGCCCCATGGCCGTGGCAGGAACTGGGGGTCCCAGATTTGTCACAGGGTCTGGGCTGAGTTGGGCACAGGGAGGTTGCCAGAGGGTGTGAGGAGTGTTTGGCCAGCTCAGCCCTGAGCAGGGGCTGTGCTTTCCTGGGTGGAAAAAGATCCAACCTGGTGTGGGGATGGATCCTGCTGAGCATCTGGAGCCTCCTGGGAGCAGCCTGGCTCCTGTTTGTGATGCTGAGTAGAAGTGACGTGGCAAAGTCAGCATCACCAACAGCACAGAGAGATTTCCCACCTTGGCAAGGGGGTCAGGGGGATCCAGTGGAAAGCAGAGACTGAAGGTGTGGGTGTTTGAGCCTTGTGATGAGCTGAGATGATGTTCCTGACATCCTGTCTCCTATTTTGGATGAGACCCCTTTGCTCCTGTGAACTGGTGATGTGGGTGTGCTGGACTGCATTTCCTGTCCCATCTGCTTTGCTTCTGATGAGAATTAAGTTTTGAAGCTGCCCTTTCTTGTTGATGACATGCCTCAAATCAGTTCCATCTCCAGGGAATGTGAAGTCTCGGGGAAGGGGGGAGCCTGGTTGGTGGTTTTGTTTGGATTGAAAATACCTTTTAAACTTACAACTTGTATGTCTGTTTGAAATAAAAAAATGTTTGAAATATCCCCCTTCAGAATTAAAATGACGTTGCATAATTTCTATATTAAGATTTAAATTCATCATAACATCTCAAGTTCACACAAACCAAAGATTTAAACCTAAGATGTTTCCTATTAACATGTAAAGAAAGCCACAACCCAGGGAATTCTCTGGCTAAACACATGAGTTATGCTTAATTGCAAACCACTGTAGTTCATGAAAACAGCAGCTATCACCAATCCTTTCTTAGGTAAAGACGAGGTGAGGTCTTTTCTAGTCTTTTGATCATAATATGATTAGCCACAATTGCCTCAAGTCACTAATTATGTAGACAATTTTTTTCATGTGCTGATTCTTTTTTAAATGCAAACTCAATGGTTTCTTTTGTAGCCA
Organism: Pycnonotus jocosus; assembly: GCA_013400435.1. Lineage (NCBI taxonomy): Eukaryota > Metazoa > Chordata > Aves > Passeriformes > Pycnonotidae > Pycnonotus > Pycnonotus jocosus. The sequence continues at coordinate 57,293 of VWYP01011680.1, forward strand.
CTGCACCTATTAAAATACCTTTTTTCTGCATTGTGAATTGAATTCCAACTTTGATTCAAAGGCAGTTTGACATAGGTTGGAGGTAAAACTAATTATCTAAACAACAAGAAATGTAAAAAAAATAGGAAAGAGTATAGCTGCTAACATGATGTGCTATTAGCATAAAAATATTTGAAGTTATTGTAATGCCACAAGCAGTGGTAACTGTTACCAGGCAATCAAAATCAGGTTTTTTTCTCTTTGGGGAAAGACTAACAGGTAACAGGAATTACACAATAGGATTAACAACAGTTACTTAAATGGAAATATTCTGGCTGCAGTCAGTGGCTCCCAGGTCAAACTCCTATTTAGATCATCCCTCTCTTTTGCATTGTGTTCCCTCTGATGTTTTCTGCTCTTTGAATACATGAGTTGGGTTTCACACACAGAATTCACAGAATTCACAGAATCACCAGGTTGGAAGAGACCTCCAAGGTCATCGAGTCCAACCCAGCCCCAACACCTCAACTAAACCATGGCCCCAGTGCCACATCCAGGCTTTGTTTAAACACATCCAGGGATGGTGACTCCTCCACCTCCCTGGGCAGGGCAGTCAAATGCTTTATTGTTCATTCTGTAAAAAAATGTTTTCCTAATATCCAGCCTGTATTTCCCTTGGTGCTGAGGCTGTGTCCTCGTATTGTTTTGGAGGTGAAGCTGTGACCTGGCACTGCTGTCACCCCTCCTGGCCCCAGAGCAGCAGGACTGTGCCCACCCCAGTGCCCACCCCAGTGCCCACCCCAGTGCCAGGGCTGGGCTGGGCTGTGCTTCATGAGCTCAGGATCTGCTCCAGGAGGGGAAAACTCTCCCATCAATGCACCAATGCAAACACTTTGGTCACTGGTGCACTTGGCTCCATTTCCAAGGCACAATTTTTGCTCTGTTACAGACAAGGATTTGGCTGAGGATCTTTGGGCTCCTTCTCTGTTGGCCTCAGGGTACAAAAATGTCAGGGCAGAAAGCTCCTCCTGGCTTTGTAAGATGTGGGCAGTGCAGCTGAAGGTCAGTGATGAAGGGACATTTTCTGCTCTGAGGCATCTCAGGAGAGGTTGGCTCCTGTCCTTTAAAATCCACTTCCTTATGCAGAGCACAGAGTGACAGTCACAGGAAGTGTCATTAACCTTCCTCTCATTTGGGGAGGAACTGTTTGACTGCACTAAAATTATTATGAGTGATACACTGGGTATAAAGCAGGAGTGCTAATTGGAAATTAAGCCAGAAGAGAGGTGTCTGAGGGACAGAGCAAAAGGTGATGCTGGCCTACGTCTCATTCTCTGTGCAGGAAAAAAGGAGAATGACAGAGGGCAAAGCTGCAGCCCTGAAGAACTGTGTGGGTTTAATGTGTTTGCTGTGCCCTGCCTTGCTG